>CAJNIZ010048093.1:7349-22881 GCA_905231905.1 Symbiodinium pilosum | reverse complement strand
GGAGACCCCAATACAGACCCCAAGAGTGCTGCAACCCTTGCTGCTTACTACAGCTACCCCGCCGCCCAAAAGGACCCATTGTTCAGGGAAACCCCCGTTTCGCTCGAAGTTAGCTGTTCTGTTTCTTTTTTGGTGCTTTTTCGCGAGAATCTTCTTGAATCCCAGGCATGGCGTTCTTGGAATTAGAGCTTCCAATGCTTATTGGCGAGAACCAAAACTTCAACATCTGTAACGAGACATCAAACCCTAATCCCTACACCCCTGTATAATCCCTACAGCCTAAAGCCTAATCTCTACACCCCTAAATATACAAAATAACGGCCCTAAACCCATAATAATAGCCCTGAAGGCCATTATTTCACATGCTTTTGGGGTTTAGGTACACCCTAAATCCTACACCCTAATCCCTACACCCTAAAGCCTAAACCCTCAATCGTGCTGTGCATCACCCAGCTCACGGACCTATAGCAATGCAGTCATTACATGGGAGTTTCTCGACTTCATCCCGGTAGAATGGGGTTAGGGTTTTAGGGTTTAGGGTTTAAGGTTTAAGGTTTAGAGCTTTAGGGTTTAAGGTTTAAGGTTTAGGGTTTAACGTTTAAGGTTTCAGGGTACCGTTACATCTTCTGGGGGGCTTAAATGTGGAGAATAGGATGTGTATAACGTAGAGCCTAGGTTTACTAGGGCAGGTGTGGGGTCCCTATACAAATCAAATTTCCATAGCGCTTCAAGGATTACACAGGGATTAAGGTCAATAAAAACCGAACATATTGTTAAGCCTAATCGCTTTAAAGGGTTTTGGGTTTAAGGCTTCCTTCACACGCTGTACCACTCGAATGAGCCATAGTCTAGGCTCCCAGCATCCCCCTGAGTGTCCCTTATGATATTCCCCTATGTAATCCCACATAACCCCCTTTAAGAAGTTTAGATTACGACCCCTATAACCCCTATGATACTCGCCTATGCCATCCCCTTTATAACTCCCTTAAGGAGTTGAGACTATAACTCAAATGTACCCTAAACCCCAAACCCTGAATCCTAAACCCAAACCCCTAAATCCTCAATCAAAAACCTTAAACCCCAAATCCTAAAACCTAAACCCTAAACCCTACATGCTAAGCCCTAAACCCCAAACCCTGTACCACTCAAACGGCCCGGGGTCATTGGAGAAGCCGTGACCACGACGGGCAGAGGCTCCTCCTCCTTTAAGACCGTCACCATGCCTAGCCGGAGGTTTACCTAACCCCCAAAATATGTAGAATAATTGCCCTAAACCCGTAATAATAGCCCTAAAGGCCATTATTTTACATACTTTGGGGGGTTCAGGTAGGGCTTAGGGTTCAGGGCTTAGTGCTTAGGATTTAGGGTTTAGGATTTGAGGTTTGGGGCTTTGGGTTTACATCTAGGATTTAAGGCTTAGTGCTTAGGATGTAGGGTTTAGGGTTTAGGGTTTGAGGTTAAGGGTTTAAGGTTTCAATTTAGGGTTTAAGGCTTAAGGTTTAGGATGTTGGGTTTGGGGTTTAGGGTTTTGGGGGTTTAGGGTTTAGGGTTTAGGGTTCCGGTTTAGGGTTCAATTTTTTAATTCAGGGCTTAGGGTACCACAAGAAGGGTTGAAGGGTCTGAGGCTGTTGGATTTTCAGGGGGAGCGTAGGTGTTTGCTGGGTTTGGGGGTTTGGAGGCTTTTAAAGAGGACCCTAAACCCTAAACCCTAAACCCTCTAACCCCAACCCTAACCCCAAATCCTCAACCCAAAAGCACCTCGAGCCTAAATAGCTCTAATCCAAAAATCTTCAACCCTACCTACACCCCAAAAGTATGTAAAATAATGGCCTTTAGGGCTATTCTTATGGGTTTAGGGCCATTATTTCACATATTTTAGGTGTTTAGGTACTCCAAACTCCTCGACCCGAAATTCCTTCACACTAAACATTGCGAGATTCCCGAGATGTTGCTGGCTGCTCCAAGCCAGTTGGAGACCTGAGCCCACTTCGCTTAGGGTTCAGGTTAAGGGTTTGGAGTTCCGAAAAAAAGCCCGCCATAATAACCCCCGCGACTACAGTTTAGAAACTTGGGGGTTATTGCGAGCTTACATTTGTGGATTCTTTTTTTGGGGGGGGCTGGGTTCTTAACGCTGTTTAGGGTTCAGGGCCCGGGGCTCGTAGGCATTATGGGGTCCAAGCTACCCAAAGCAGGGGTTTCAGTGGCCCCAAATGCCAGAAACAGGGAATTTGCGCCTGTGCGCCGGCCAGCCCCTGCTCCCCCGCCACCATTCGGTGTGCTGTCGTCAGGTCATATAATACATGAGGTAAGACATAAGAGCCAATCTCAAAGACAATCAAAGAAAGGAAATATTTTATAGAAATGTCTGAAGCTTTTTTGAAGAAGATATACCCTAAACCCTAAACCCTTCATGGGCATCTATGGCATTTTTGAGAGAGAGAGAGAGAGAGAGAGACTAAGGGTTAAGGGTCAAAGATTTAGGACATGGGAGTGCTAACCTACAGGGATTATAAAAGGGCATTTACGGTTTACGGTTAAAACATAAAACGGACTTCGGCCTTAGCTAACCCTGGCCCGCCGCACTCGGCACTTGTTACACATCCTTGGAGACTCCTACGGTCCTAATTGTGGGTTTAGGGTTTCGGATTCAGGGTTTAGAGTTTAGGATTTAGGTTTTAGGCTTTAGGGTTACTCAATCCATTTCTCATTCATTGGGTTTAGGACTCAAGGGCTCCCCGAGATCCTAAGGTAAAGCACCAGAGCAACAAAGGAGGAAACCTTTGAGCAGTAACGGGTTTTTGAGTATGCAGCCTACTACCCCCTCCCCGTAGCTTTACAACCCCCACCACCCTGACAAAATAAAATACTCCTTAAACACATCTCATATACTGTAATATACAATGAAAGTGGGAATGCTTCACATATATACATACTATATAAGAGGCTTGGGGGGAGTGTTCGTATTGGGGAAAGGGATTGCCTACAACTGGAACAGCGCAAGGCATCAGTGCTAGCACCCAGGTGCGCTACCACCCCCTCTGCTTGAAGGTTCATGGGACTTGGTGACTACATACCTCTACTTGTAACCGGGTCCCCTTAAAGGGGTAAAAGGGATTTGTGTGGTTTAAGGTGTAGAGTTCAGGGTTTGGGGTTCATGAGACTTAGTAACCACGTATAACTAGGCTTCTAACCCTACGTATAATCCCCCTAACTGGACTTAGGGAGGTTACCCCAACTATATGTAGGGTTATATGCCCAGTTAGTTACTAAGCCCCATGAGCCTTCAAGTATACTAGCCCCCGAATTCCCCTTGACTAAGGTCATTTCAGGCGAATGGAAGAACTTGGGGTGGTACTACAGGGGGGCGGGGGGAGGGGGGGCGGGGGTAGTTCCTACACCCTAAACCCTCAATCCCAAACCATACATCCGTTCTCAACATGAAGGTTGTCCCGCAGCTCGTTTTGCAATCCCTGTGATATGGCTATCCCTTCAACCCACGAAGGGGCCCACGACAAGAATGGAAGAACGTCCTGGCAACCAGGAAGCCCTAAACCCTAAGATTAGAAGTATGGGCCCCTAATATCGGCCTGTAGGCCTTTAGGGGGATTCTAGGGACTCGTAAGCGTACATATGAGCTATAGTCTAAACTCCTAGTATCCCCCTTAATAACCCCTATAGTAATCCCTATATATTCCCTATATAACCCCCTTTAAGGAGTTTAGACTATAGCTCATATAAGGTATTAAGTAGGTAGGTAAGAAACCCAGGGTGAACGGCCCCTACTCGGGGCCCATGGTTTTAATCTCAGAAAAACTCTCCAAGTTTTTAGGGTTTAGGGGTTTAGGGTTTAGGGGTTTAGGGTTCAGGGTTACCCCAAAACCTCTGACGAAGCGCCTGGGCAGTGACGTTGACGTGCACAGGGATCTTTGCATAGGAGATCTCTCCAAGCACTATCCGCACCCTCTGTACCTACAGTTTGTGGGTTGCTGTTAAAGAATGTATTTCAAATCACCATATTATGGGAAGATAGCAGGTAAAAGGGTTTCATCATTATAGTAATTTAATTTACATTCCAAAACAGCAACCCAGGTGTTGCTCATGTTTTGGGGGGCTCTGTACCTATCCATGGGCATCCAGATCCAGAACTAACACCTACTTTGGGCTCGAAAGATGTCTGAATAAAACCTACTTTGGGCTATCTGGATGCCTGGAGAACAGGATTTGGTAGTTTCCAAAAATTTGGGATACCATTTTGGGGGTCCTTATAATAAGGATTATAGTATTTTGGGGTCTAATTGGGATCCCCCTATTTTCGGAAACTACCATTTGAGGTTTTGGGGTGAGGGTTTGGGCGTTGGGGGTTGCATCTCACAATGGATCACCTCAGCCTCATGATGACACTTCCCACGCCCCCTACCTAAACCACCAAAATATGTAACATAATAGCCCTCAACCCGTAATAATAGCCTAAAGGCCATTATTTTACATACTTTTGGGGTTTAGGTAGCAATAAACATTCCACGAAGAATGTGTGCTTGGACTTTTTGAGGGGTATTCACTATTGGGGGTTGGGGACTTCATACCATTAGGAGGAGGTTAAAATCCTGACAAGCCTGAACCAAGACTAAATGGTGTTTCCACAATAGGAGGCCCAAGATAGACCCTGACATGCTATAAGTGCTCCTTACGATGGCGATTCCCAAACAAACGCCTCTATTCCCCCCAACCCTAAACCCTAAACCCTAAACGCCCAACCCTATTCCCACCAAATACACATTAAGTTCAAGGTATGCTCCAGGTACAGCCACAGAGAAGTTGGCCGGCGGAAACTCCAGGATCCGCGAGCCCTCGTAGTTCGCAACATCCACGAGGTCTTGGAGGGCATCCTGCGACTATAAGTTGGGTACTGCCCCCACCCAGTAACAGTCTATATTAGGGGTCCTATTAAGGGCTACATATAACCATGCTATAATTGTTATCCAACTGTTACCGAGGGGGGGGGGGCAGTACCCAAGCCATAAGCCCTTAGGGTTTAGGGTTTTAGGGTTTTAGGGTTTAGGGTTTAAGGGTTTATGGCTTAGGGTTTTCAAGGGTTTAGTGCTTTAGGGTTTAGGGTTTTCAAGGGTTTAGGGCTTTAGGTTTCTAGGGTTTAGGGTTGGAACCCTCAACCCTAAACCCTCAAGCAGAAACCCTATAACTCTAAGATCTAAAAGGCAGGGCTTGGCTTGGGTTTCAGGTTTAGGGGACCGCTCTTTGGACAGTGAGTTAGTAAAAACCCTCAGCCCGCCACCCAAAATAGTACATACACAATATATGAGCTATAGCCTAACCTCCTAGTATCCCCCTTTATAAGGGCTATAGGCTATAAGACTCCCCTGTAAAATACCTTTTACAATCCCCCTTATAACCCCTTTCAGAAATTTGAACTATAGCTCATATGTGCCATAGTTTAAACTCCTTAAAGGGGTTATATCCGGGATTATATAGGGGAGTACTGTAGAGGATATTAAGGGGGATACTGGGAATGTAAACTAGAGCTCATATAGCCGGGGTCCAAACCTCTCCTGAGAGCCTCGTACAGTCTTCACCCTAAACCCTGGGCCCTTGGTTTAGGGTTTAGGGTTCAGGGTTTAAGCTCTGAGTTTAGGTTTAGGGTTGAGGCTCTAAGTTTAGGGCCTCAGGTTTGGGGGTTAGGGTGGAGGATAAAAATCCCCTTACTAAAGACCCAAATCCTAAGACCTAAGCGCCACAGCATCAGCCCTACACTTACACCACATCCTTCACGCGGATAGGTATTTCATGAAACACTTGCGTTATTGGTAACTACAACCAGAAGGAACCATGAGATGTTTCCTCGTTAGCCCAGAGCTGCCATAAGCCCTACACTACTTCAAGGTTCAGGGGGACGTAATAGGTAGGTGAAGGATAATGTGGACTACTAGGGTTACTGTATGATGTTTGGGGGGTACTAACCTACTTACTAACTCCCTCTAACTTGAAACCCTAAACCCTAAACCCTAAAATTCTAAACCCTAAGCCATTTTCTTAGTAAGCAGGGTCCTATCTTTAGGGCTGACCCTGTCCTTCACAACCGCGAAGGTCGGCAGATTAATGAACCATTTCGCCTGGAGGGGCCGCCCGGCCCCTCCTGTTGACCTTAATTGGAGCTACTATATTGTGGTTATAGGGGATACATACATATATATACATACATATAAATACATATATAAACATATATATATATATATATGTATACACATATATTTATATATTACTTACACATAGCGTTAAGGGTTGAGGGTTTAGGCTGAGGATGCACCGGGATGTAGGGTGTAGTGGGCATGTTGGGGATACAGGAATGATAAGCAAGGACTAGAAGGATACGTATGCTACCCAAACACTAAGCCATTCTGTAGCCATGTACTGATGGGATGGATAGGTTTCACTCAGCGACCTGAGAGTTTGGGGTTCTGGGAGAAGGATTCAGGTCTCAGGGTTTAGCATCTGTTGTGGCTAAGGGTTTCGGGTTTAGGCTATGGTCCTTTTCCGGCTACAGTTCAACTACTGCTTCACAAAAGAGGTGAGGAATAGTCTATTCCCAAAGCGCCTTGCGTGGTGCGGTGGAATTTGCCAGCCCTTCCTATCAGAACCTCCTCTCATGACAAGAAAAGAGTTCGGGGTTTTCACCGAGGGGTCCCTCAATCCTAAACCAAGCATTGGTGGGAATGAGGTTCTTAGCCTGGGACGCTTCGAGAAATTCGGTGGTCTCGTAAAATGACATGGAACACCAAAAAGGGATTACTGTCCTTTAAACAAGCGCTAGGAATCCATGCACTTAAGCCCTTACACACCCATACATCCCTATGTGTCTCCTTCACAATCGCCACATCACCCTTCAGGAAAGTTCCATGTATTATGTTTGGGGCTTGATAAACGAAAGCTCCAAATCCCAAAGCCTCACATACGCTCACATGTGTATGTGTATATATATAATATACATGGACACATAATCCCTTCAAGTGACCTCCTTTTGGGGTTCTGGCGTTCACCTTAACATCATCGACCCCTAGCCTAGGCCCTAAACTCAGCACCCCAGACCGTCAACCCTCAACTCTACACCCTAAACCTGAATCTCTACGCGCTCAATGCTAAACTCCAAGCACTCACTCTGCACCCTGAACGGGTACTTGGAGGTTCGTTTTACTTATAACCTACTTAGTAACTGTAGTTATAACCCAATTGTAAATCCCATAACTACAGTTACCCTAGATATAATGGGCTTATAACTACAGTTACTAAGTAGGTTATAAGTAAAACGAACCTCCAAGCAGGGGCTCTACTGGGAACCCCAAACCGGGAACCCCAAGAATATAGTAGGTATATAATAGGAATATACCTACCAGGGTCCTTATATTCCATTATTTTCCTGCAATATTCTTGGGGTTCCCTATTTGGGGTTCCCAGTAGAGTCCCTTTAATTCCAAGGGGCAGGGGGGTGAGGGCCAGGGATTGTGTACCAGGGCTTGAGAGCAGGGACATGAGCCCTGGACTAAATTTGTAATATATCCCTTTGTGGGTGGGCCCCAAAACCCTATATAGTCCGCTAGAGGTCCCCCCCAACCTGAATTTAGTCCGTAGCTCACATGCAGAGTAGGAGGCTTTAGAATTTGGGGTCGTAGGCTTATAGGGTCTGCAGCTTCAGTGGGCATTCCAAAAGAAGGATGGCAAGAGATGACATAGGCGTGGATACATGGGAGTATGCAATCCAGTTGGTTAGGGTTATAGTCCCCCTTAAGTAAATGGAATATGGCTTTGGGTAAGTAATCAGAAGATCCCCATATACCCCATATTCTATCTACTTAAGGGGGACTGTAGAATGTTGGGGGCAGGAGTGCATGCTCAAAAGTTGGCATGGGGGGAAGTCGTGGTGCCTACTCAGAAGCCTTTGAACAACGAAGAAAGAAGCACTTCGTGCATGATCGCCTTTCCTGACATAAGGCGGACTCTCTCCTCCACCCCCACTTTCTTCCGCTGCTGCATGGCTGCGCTGTTGGAGGCAATACAATGTGACTCTACAGGTTCGGAGTTTATGGTTTAGGTCCACGAACTGTTGTACTGGGCTTGTGCAGGATTCCGAGAGAAAAATGAGACAATCAAGAGTAATGTCGTTGGGGACTCGACCCATAGTTATAGACTCCCCGCCACAGGAGCACAAGTCTCAACAGACCCACAGTTGAACATTTCCGGAGAATATGTCTTTTCAGGACAATGATTTTTAACTGGATGTTGACTCGAAATCGGTTTTCACGCCTACATGTTTGGCATTATTATTCCGGGGCTTCTGACGGAGATAGATCAATCGGAGAAGGCAGGGGGTACTAACGTGAAGCCCCAGAAGCCAACATTACTCGCGCTAACAGCTACCAGGAAATTTCACTTGAATGCCAGAGAATGGCGAAAGCATGGCTCCATCTACGTACTACCAGCCACGAAAGTCAGAAAATCATGCGCCACCGGGGTGGTGTGGATTTCTTCCGACAGCAGCACGTAAGCAAGGCTTGGATGTATGTTTTCCCCGAACTGGCTCCCGAACAACATCACTCACCCATATTCATATCCCCAGAAGAAAGCCCGCACGGAAATCCCAACTTACCAAAGCCCAAAACCAAAGTCCCACCACCGCCTCGCCTGAAGACCAAGCCTAAGCCCTAAACTCATAACTCCACACCCTAAGCCCCAAACTCTAACACCCAAGCCCTACCTACTTGGAATGGGTAGTTGTAAGTGTTATGCCTCGCCTGTTGAGCTAGGCTATAGCTGCCGCTCTGCTAAGCGCAACCTCCATGTTAGACACTCCATGAACCTGTATACCTGCTGTATGGAACCGAACAATTTGAGTGGGGCTTGGCCCATTATACTTTAGCTGCACACGGGCTATACAAGGACAACTTTTCAACTTGTTCTTGCATCTACAATAAACACGTGAAGCTTACTGTACAACGTCGATTCCCGTTTAATGTTGCATGTTTTTGTCCATCTCGTTGTCCATTGTTCATCTGCCCCTACATATGCTCTTATACACTGAACCTGAAAAACTTAGCCGTGAATCCAAAATCTTGAATCCTTAACCCTCAGCCCCAAACTCGAAACTCTAATCTATAGTGACCGTACACCCTATAATCCTAAACCCCTAAACCCTGAAATCTGAGCCCCTGAAGACCAAAAATCCTAAACCCTAAACCCCTAAACTTGTATCCGGGCTTAGTCTCCTAAACCCTAAAATCCTAAACCCTAAAATCCTAAACCTTAAACCCTAAATCCTAAACCCTACATCCTAAATTAGAATTCCCTAGAATCCTAAAGCCTAAAAGCAAAACCTCTCTGGCCTTGGCCTCCCTCCGGTCTTCGGAGGGGGGAATCATCTGGGTCCAGCGGAACCATCTCCTTAGGGTGTAGAATTTAGGGCTTAGGGTGTAGAATTCAAGGTTTAGGGTGTAGAAGTTAAGGTTTAGGGTGTAGAATTCAAGGTTTAGGGTGTAGAAGCTAGGGTTTAGGGTGTAGAATTTAGGGTTTAGGGTGTAGAATTTAGGGATTGGGGTTTAAAAGGGTTTGGGGTTTAGGGTTGAGGATTTGGGGCTTAGGATTTAGGGTGGATCCCTTTGAAAGGATTATAGGGGATAAGTAGGGGTTGTATTGGGCTATGTCTCTTACTTTAGGGGGCGGACCGTTTCTACAAGATCAGATCCTGGCGATGCCTTACAGCCTTACGGCACTGTCCGGAAGGGGCTGACCCTGATTTCAGCTTCAGAACCAAAAAACTTAAGTCACTCCTTACTGGACAGCAGGTACACTGAACTCTCATCACAGGCCGCACTTTACAAAAGCCAGTGGGACAGGCGTATGGGGATACGTAGGCTTTAGGGTTTCCCGACCATCTCCTTAAGGAACTTGATAGACATGCTTCGGATTTAAAGGGCCTCTGCAAGGATATATCAGGGCTTAGGATTTAGGGATTCGAGCCTAGGGTTTGGGTCTCTTTTTTCTGGTGTACCTCCAGTAAGGGTTACAGTATGTTGGGTCTATATTGCGCTCCTATTTATGATGTATGATTACTACCGCATGTTTCTGGGTTCGGAGAGTAGGGGTGAAAGAGGCTTCTGCAGGAGCAACGGGGGATATAGGGTTCACAGATTTTTGCTAGAAGACCTTCATAGACACCAGAGTAACGGAAGTTGCATACGGATATCAATGTGTGTATATATATATATATACACATACATGGTGTAAAGCGAAACTAGAGAGAGGATACAGGGGGGGTAAGATTACCGATAAGCAGTTACCAAGCGGGTAGCCTTAGGGAGACTAGGAGGTATGTAAGGCGATATAGGGCTTACGTGGCCTTGGAAGTTCAATCACCGCACCTGGCTCTTTCCTAGCGGGCACCAATAATGGAAGTGGAAGGGCTCGCCACAACAAACAGTCATTGGCCCTAAGCTTAGTACATCCCCAATATGAAAGACCACATGAGGATGCTTTGTCAGGAGTCATACTGGGCTCTACCTGGAGGCTTTCGGAACTCTACAGCAGGGGCATGGCTCCCTTGCAGAGCAATGGATTGATAGGACCCTCCTTGAATGTGTGATATGGGTTGGTCTACGGACGGTGAGCGCTTGTAAGAGACAATTGAGAACGGCACCTGAGATGCAATTAGATGCAGCACCGTGAGTATTTCGGGGCAGAAACAGTGGCCTGACTTTGAATCTGAAACTACTCATTAAAATGCAGAGAAAGGATTTTAGCCCTAAGCATCACATCACACCCCTCAAGCCCCAAATCCCGGCACAAAAATCAACCTACATATACACATATATATATATACACACGTTTACATACATACGCACTTTAACCCTCCATCTCTCTCTCTGTGTATAAGGATATATATATATACATATACATATATACATATATAATGTATATACATACATATATATATACATATATACATACATACATATATATATATATTTGTATAACGGTAAAATCCTGAACCCTAAGCCGAACACATCTGCAGTGAAGGGACGGCGCTTGGTTTCTCTCCGGGACGGGAACGGCCTGAGCCCGCTGTACTTCCGCTCACCGGTGCCTGACCTGCTTTTTATATGGTGCATATGGATTCTAGGGGTTATATGATAGCAATGCACAAGTAAATGGAAACTGCTATTCTTGCGGGGGTCTTGTTTTCACCTTCTCTCCAGCTTAGGGTTTAGGAGTCAGAGAGTAGCGTGTAGAGTCTAAACTTTAGGGCTGAGGTCTTATGGTTCCCGGCCTAAGCTTTTAGGGTTTAGCTGGCGGGTTCAGTTGCAACGGTGGGGTGTGGAACTGCCGTTTTCGCATGGACTTTGCTGAGTAAGTAGTGGTGAACGCGAGGACCGGAAATGCGGGCAGGGCAGGTATGGCACGGCTTTGCACGCAAATGTGGTTGGACCTTTCCTTTTACAAGTTATACTGATTTGCATGTCAGTCTTGCTAAAGGTTTTCTTTTCTTCTCAGGGTTGAGAGTTTGTTTTTTGAGGTCTAAGGGTTTGGACCTTCAGCATTAGGGCTAGGTGTTGCCATGTTTTGCCATTTGCGTGGGTTCAGCCTGTAAGGAATTGGGTTGAAGGCAAATGGTTCCCTGAATTCACATGCAACCCCATATACTACCCCTGAGTTCCCGTCTAATGAGCCTTAACCATCTCTAAGTAGCCCAAATTTGAAAATGAGAAGGACCCTAGTGACCGTGGCATAGAGCGATTCGTAAGGGAAGTCAATGATGAATGCGCCCGCCTACATTCCAAACCCTAAACGCAACAACTTCCTTCATAATCCTTAGCTGAGCTGCGTAGACAGCGCCCCCAACCCTGAAAATGCCACATACTGGCTTCAGGGCTAACCCTTACATCGCTTAGGTACTTCCGTTACAGTCCCTTTACCCCAAGATCTGGGAAGGAAGACGGAAAACGTAGTTCAAACACGGCAGTTGATACAAATCATTGTTCCCCAAACGGCCATTATGTGAAGGAATTCCCCGTCCAATTTCCTTGTAGACCTACCAGGTCCCTACACAATTTCTCGTTCCAAAGGACACACCCCAAATTTCCCACTTCCAAATTCCAACTTTCTGGTCCTTAAACTACTAACCCTAAACCCTAAATCCTGAACCCTAAACCAAAAAGGTCACGGGCAATTAGACTCGAGGCTGTACCCTCAACCCTATATAAACAGCTTTAGGGAACTGTAGCTTCTAGCCCAACTTATAACTGCAAGTAGGCTCTCCGGTTAATTAGGGTTTTGGGTCTAGGGTCTAAACCATAAAGCCTAGACCCTGTAAGTCAGGTTGGGCCCCACCCACTAATCGAAACCACCAGCGATAATGGTAATGATATCAAGGTCCCTAGATAGACCTTCCTAGCATTCCCACAATTGCTGGATAAGTGCCCAATCCTACACCCTGGCCCTAAACCCTAAACCCTGAACCCTAGGCCACAAATCCTAAACCCTAGGCCCTAAACCCTAGCCCTAGGCCCTAAACCCTAAACCCGAACCGATAAATCCTAAATCCGACAAGCCAAGCGGGATGAGCCTTGTCCAGGCGGCGGCAGCTTCACAGAGACCTTACGTACAGGCTCAGGGTTTAGGTTCCAAGGTTTAGGGTCTAGGGTTCAAGGTTTAGGGTTGTTTGTCGGACCTAGGGCTTAGCATTCACGGTTCAGGGCTTAGAGCTTCGGGAGTAAGTATAACATATTGAAAAACTGCCCTTCGGACTCATTTATGAGCCCCTGAAATCATCCACGAGGCATATAAATGGGCTATTGCTACACTTGTATCTTGGTCAACACCTACGGACCGCCAACTAGCTTGCAATGACCAAGCTGCATGGAAACCTGCAATAATGCAGGACATACTTTTCCACTACAGACTGATATCTGGCACCACTTACCCTAAACCCTAAACCCTAAACCCTAATTGAATACAGTTTGGCTGGTGCTTGATGCCCTCCCATCACCAAAACATGTACCTGGACCCCTAAACTATGTAGAACTATGGACCTTTTGGCTGCTTTTAAATGTTTAGGGATTTAGGGTTTAGGGTTTAGGGTTTTACTGTTTAGGGCTATGATGTTACACACTTCTGGGGTGTAGGTACATCTTCTCATGAGCTTCAAAGTGGGTTTCTTGCGTGGTTAAGAAGGTTCCACGAGGGCTGTCAAGATTGTTCCTTCTATTATTCCTGCTCTTAATACTATTACTATTATTGCTGTTATTACTTTTATTACTACTGCATGGGAGCGAGCGTAGCAGTGTTTGGAGCTTCTGCGCGATCATTCTGGGAGATTTCCTCTTTTGCCTTGCACATATTACCCCTGAATCCTAAGCCCTATACGTATTGTCCCGCTTGAATAGATAGACTGTGAGATATATGGTGATCATATGGTAATTTACCCGAAGCCATATTCTATCTACTTAACGGGGACTATATCACTGTAGAGCCAAAAAGATGACTCCTCTTTTCGGCACATCTTCGAGCTTGCCAGGACGTAGGCGTCTTTTGAACGATGGAATTCTGGTCCGTTAGGCTCTTGTCTGTCGATCCCTTACAAGGCGGTGATCGACTAGCGTATTGGAGAATCAGAAGACATCAATACTGGTTAAAACGGAGTTAATGGGGATGTAGGTTACAATAGGGGTATGGTAAATGCAGGACATCTGGCATCAGTTCGGAACCCCATGATATTGCAATTCCTAGGAGATACAAGGTGGTGCAAGAATTCGACCATCCACTGTAGAAGCCTTCCATACGTGCTTTCAATGCGCCTACACATTCAACTACACATCCCCGAAACCAACATGGAACCCTATAGAATAGCCTTTCGAAAGGATTGTGGTATGTGTGGGTCCCCTTTGGGCTTCCGTGCCAAGCCTCAAACCGTATTCCGTACAACTCTACGTAACGTATGCTGCATATGTCTCTAGATACCGCACCTGACTCTTGCAAAGCCCCTTGCTAGCTTTAATAAAAGGATTTTGGTAACCCCAACCCCCAAAATTATGATGGGTATAGGGTCCTAATTTTGGGGGTTGGGGTTACCAAAATCCAATTATTAAGTTTGGGGAAAGGTAAGTCGACTTCCACAAGTCGGGGGACGACTTGCTTCATGTCTTACAGCTGCCGCCGGTGCAGCTTCCTGGGAAGCACTGCAAACCATAGGGATAGGCTTTAGGGTTTAGGGTGGTTTGGGGTTTGGGGTTTAGGAATACTTGGAAGCTCATGGGCAGTTATTGTACAGCTGTAAGTGGAGCCATAAGCTCGCTAAAGTCGTCCTTTAACAGTTTCATAACTAGACTTTACGGTAGCAATAGTGCGACGGGGTTATACTTTAAAGGCCTCGACTGAAGAGGAAGAGCTAAACACCCTAAACCCTAAACTCTAACCCCCAAAACCTAAACCCTAAACCCCTAAATCCTAAACCCAGATTGCCACCTCCATGGTCCTAGTAAGTCGAGAATCCCCGACGTGCTGCAACAGTCCCCGAAGAAAGGATGCAGTGACTGCCAGCGTGTGCCGCCAAATCTCAAATATGGCCCAGGGCTTTGGGGTAATATGGGTGGTTGTCAACATGATGGGCCCTTTTTGGATCCTCAGTATAATACAGCCCCTAATATTTAGGGTACCCAAAAAGGGACCATAATTTTGACAACCACCCATATGCTGATGA
This sequence comes from Symbiodinium pilosum, assembly GCA_905231905.1. Taxonomy (NCBI): domain Eukaryota; class Dinophyceae; order Suessiales; family Symbiodiniaceae; genus Symbiodinium; species Symbiodinium pilosum. Next base: position 8,126 of record CAJNIZ010048093.1, on the reverse strand, counting down.
GTGCATGGACGACTGCGGGTTTCTTCTCGGGTCTCTACATTACGGACCCTGTTCTGTTGGGCAGCATGTAGGGGACCCTGATTGAAGCAACTACCACGCAGAATAAAAAGTGTGCCACCAGAAACCTTAGCAACAGATAGCAATATGATTGTAGAACCCTTCGGTAAAGTGCTAACCCACGAGGGCAGGCGCTGTTTGCCTAATTTCTCAACCCAAATGTGGAAAGTTGATCATTTTCGCGACGCGATGTCAGGAACCCAACTAAAGACTGTTCAAAATATCTGTCCAAAGGTGCCGTAAGGTAGGTACCCTTTTTGGTTAGGATGCCCCTTGAAGGAAGTGTATTCCCAATGGCCACTCCTTCAAACGATCCGTTAAACAACCCTATGTGGCAGTTCCCTTAAATCGGGGGACCTCAGTATAGACTCCCAAATACTACATATCTTATTCTGGGGACCCCGCAAGAAACATCCGATAATTAGGGGAAACCCTAAACCCTGAACCTTACTCCCCAAACCCAAAACCCTAATCCCTAAACCCTAAATAGTAGATTCCATGTTCTTTTCCATTTTCCCTATATAACCCCTGTATAATCCCATCCCTAAACCCTAATCCCTAATCCCTAAACCTTAACCCCCAAACCCTAATCCCTAAACCCTAATCGCTTAACCCTAAACCCTAAACCTTAACCCCCAAACCCAGACCCCTAAACCCTAATCGCTTAACCCTAAACCTTAACCCCAAACCCTAATCCCTAAACCCTAATCGCTTAACCCT
>CAJNIZ010048092.1:825-11469 GCA_905231905.1 Symbiodinium pilosum | reverse complement strand
AGGTTAAGTTCTGGGTGGTTTTTTTGGTGGCTGGTGCCTATAATAAGGACTATAGTATATTGGGGTCTATATTGGGGTACCCTAATTTTGGGAGCCGTTTTCTGAGCCTGGGTTTGCCAAAGCAGTAAACAAGCTTTGACTAGGGTGACTAGCTACAAGGTTCCTGAAAATAACTGTTAATTTCTGTTACCTAGAATCCTAATATTTAGCTGAAATCATAATTTCTACTGGGGTTCCAAATCCCTTAGAGCTAGGGGGTCCTACAGAGAGGCATGCTTTGCTGTGATGTTAAGTCCTAGCGTGTACATTGCCCACACACGGATGTCGGAGGGCACGTTTTTTAGATTTTTGGGGCTTTTCTTGGTGTGGGTGTTTTCTGCGTCGCACGAGTTTCCAAGACGTGCACAAAACATGGCGTTGACAGGTGATTCCGCACATGCCCACTTCACTGCGTTGCTGTTAAGGAACTTAAATTAAGTTACTATATTGGGGAAACCCTGTTATTTACTATATACCCCTTATGGTAACTTAATTTAAGTTCCTTAACAGCAACCCACTTCATGAGGCGTGTTAGCTCTGAAGGTTCCTCGACCGTCTGCCCTCATTTACCTTCGCACCGGCGTTCAGGGTTTTGTGGGCACTTTCATTGAGTAAGGATGCGTTTCCATCCGTGCAAAGCTTAAAGCGAAGTATGATGAACAACAAAAACCTTCATCTAATTTTGTATGCTCCTCAAAGCACACAGAAACGCCCATCTAATGCAGCATATAATAATCCCAGTGTCCATTTCCTCTTCCATTTTCTTTTTTCATTGAAGTGGGGGTTTCCCAAAATATACTATAATCCTTATTATTGGGACCCCCAAAATGGTACCCCTAATTTTGGGAAATCCCCAAGTATCCGCTATTCTAACTGTTCACCTCAGGCTTCGAAGTGGCTGCTGGGAGAGGGCTTTGAGGGTACTCAGGCACCCCTGGGGCCCAAAACCGCCTACCAAAGCGGGTCCGGGTTTAGGGTTTAGGGTTTAGGGTGGGTATGTGCGAAGTATACGCACAGGAATGGAAAAATAGATGCATACACAGACATCGAATTTATAGACATATGTGTGTGTATCTGTATGTATGTACAGATTTTCATTGATATAAACACATCTCTCTGCATAATTCTCATATTTTTGTACATACCAAGCCATCCAGACGAAGATATGTTCCATCCAGCCTTAAACCTCTCAGCCCAACCACTAACCATGTAGCTTGAGTACTGCCCCCACTCATCAGCAGTTGGTATATATATATATAAAATGTAATAGAGTTATCTAGCCCTTAATATGACCCCGAATAAAGAACGGGTGGGGCCAGTACATGTCTGTCCCCTCAGGACCACGCCTGGTCCCCCAAGCGTGGTGTCCTATGGCATCACGCTCAGCTGCTACGAGCGGGCGGCGCACTGGCAGGAAGCCGTGGCTGTGTTCACCGCCATGCGCGATGGCAGCCCAGAAGCAAGATAATATAGGGGCCTAAATGGTTACCAATATTATGGTTCTTGCCTTGTATAATTATAGTATATGGTACCTCAAATGGACCTCAAGATGATGTTGGTAATTCTTTAGGCCCCTGTAGTATCGTCATAATGGAAAATCAAATGGAAGCTGGTGCATTGGGATTTGAGAGTCTACAGATCTACAATTTGGGTTTTAGGGAGGTGACGAAGGAGGTACTGAGTGCTTTGTTGGTGGTGCTATCCTTCCCTCATTTCCTACCACCATACAACGATTCTAAAGACCAAAATCATGAGAAATGGTTCTTTCGCGTCCTGACGTTGGGCATCATGATGCGCATGGTCTGTAGGACAAATCTACAAAACATTACCCCTGGACTCTACAGCCCTCAAGCACAAAAAACCGCAAGAACCCAGAAACCCCAGGCCCTGAACACCTCAAACGTTACTTTGCTTACTCTTGGTTAGTAGGGAACGGGGGCTGCTTGTTAATCCCAAGTATGTTTCTAGCGGCTAGCGTAGTTCCTTCATTAATTACAACCAGCAGGAAAGCCGCAACACCCAAAACTACATATGCATATATATATATATTCTTATAGACCCTCAGCTTCCACGTAATTGTTCTATGTTCGTTTCCATTTCAATCTTTTTTTCCAGTAAACTAAGGCCTTCAGCAGCCAAACTCCATGATGGTCAACAGCCTCCTGAGCACCTGCGAGGCCTTCTGCAGGACTTGAGGAATTCCCATTATAATGGGGTATATATAGGGGTATGCATAGGGGTTGTATAGGGGTTATATAGGGGTTATAAAGGGGTTTTATAGGGTTTTATAGGGGTTCTAGGGTTCTAGAGGGGTTATATAGCGGTTATATAGGGGTTATATAGGGGTATATTGGGATAAGGGAAAAGAAACTGGAAACTACTATTTAGGGTGTAGGGTTTAGGGGTTTATTAGTATATAGTCCCCCTTAAGTAGATAGAATATGGGGTATATGGGGATCTTATAATAATATACCCAAAACCATATTCTATCTACTTTAGGGGGACTATATATTGCAGTATAGGAGCTATTTATGATATTTCATTGTAGCCTTTGCCTGCTTGTAGCGTATTCCGCACCCAAAACCTTAAAAACCTTGTTTCAAGGCCACCGCCCAATGGAGGACGTCCATGCAGCTGCTCGCAACGGCTCGCCCGCGCCCTGGAAACCGTCACTTCAGTCTCAGCTCGTGATTACTTACTTGGCTATGGCACACAACCCTTCTGGAGCCTGGAGCCTGCAACGGTCCAAAAACCACCAAGCTCCGAGAACATGTGTACTATAGTCTAGATTCTTTGAAGGGGTTTATATAGGGGATTATAAAGGGGAGCATTATAGTTATTATTTAGGGGGATACGAGGAGTTTGGACCCTAAACCTTAAACCCTATACTATAGGGCTTATGAAGGGGGATACTAGGAGGTTAGACTATCACCTGAGGCCTTAATCAGATTGAAGTGGATGCTGTGGGCCTATGCGCAGCGCTGCGGAGCTGCCAGGAACATGCCCAAGGCGCGAGAGTTGATGATGCAGGTTTTCGGTTTTAGGGTGTAGGGTTTCGGGTTTAGGGCTGAGGGTTTAGAGTTAAAGGTTTAGGGTTGGGGGCCTAAACGAAGTGAATTTATCATCATCAGCAGTGCTGCTTACCTGGCAGTCATACCTATCGACAGGTGCTGCGCTGATTCACCGTGGCCTCCTGCTGCAGCAGCCGCTGATCATGCACCTTGGCAGTCATCAAACAATTCATCCCCTCCCAGAATGTTAAACCCCCCCATCCCCCTCTAGTATTAGATACTCCCAACATATCATGATACACCTCATAATGGATTATGTAATTATTCAATATTAGGGGGGTGGGGGGGGTTTAATATCAGCGGAGGGAATTAACCGCCAGTGGTCTTTGGAATTGGTCTTGCGGAGATCACCAGTTTACACGGCTGAGAAGTGTACCTGCTAGGGGTTCAGTCGCTCAAGAAGCAGGTTATTACCTACATGACAATCGTATTACTTCTCTAGATCACAGGATTGTTCGGTAAGATGCTCGCCTAGTTCCTACCTTGGGCTCGCATCTGGAGGCCCCTACGCCTACACGTCTTCGGGCAGGCTCCAGAGCGTGTGGTGGGTGAGAGAGTGGCCCACGTCACCGAGTTGGCTTTGAGGCAGGAGCCGTTCTCGCTTAATGTTCATCCGAAATGGAAAAGACTTGAGAAATCACAGAGTATGATAGTTGTTAGAAGTTTTTGTTCATTGGACTAGGTTTGGGTTGGGCCTTCTGCATCGCATGGATTGAAGCGATTCGAGCAGCAGATTGTGGACCAGAGCTTAGATTGCTTTGTCGCCATGGAGGGCAGAACAGACAGGCTGTGGAAAGCAGAGGCGGTGGGTGGGCGGTGGGACACACTCAAGTGAGCTAAAACCTGAGACTGATGGAGCGGAGACATAGTGGCCAGAGAAAAGAGACATAAAATAGCATTGGATGGCAGAGACAGCGTGCCAGAAATGAGCCATCTGAAAACGGAGAGCAAACACACACATGATGGCGGTGGGCAGTGGGCGAGTTGCCATTGAATTTCCTCCATGGAGAGCAGACACAGACGGGTGGTGGAGAGGGATCTTTTGAGTAAAAGAGGATGGAGCTTGTGAATGCACAGAGCTTGTGAAGGCATGGAGAGCAGACACAGACATGTGGCGGAGAGGGATCAGTAGAGTATGAGAGACTGGAGCTTGTGAATGCATAGAGCCTGTGAAGGCATGGAGACCAGACACTCTTAGAGAGGACAGAGAAGTACAGTACTACTTCTGCAAGTACTCTTACTATATTCCTAGAATGCTGTTGTAAATTGCCATTACTTTACAATCCACAATGCAATCTAGCTACGCCAGATCGGGGAGTGGAGTGAGTTGATTTCGCAGCCAAATCCCTCGTCCTCATGTTGGCACAACGCCTTCCGAAACAAGTCACTACAGGGAATGCCCAGTTTGAGTCAAGACTAGAGGGACTGGCGGTTCAAAATTCAAAGAGGTGGGTTACTCAGGAGCTGGCCAGGACCAGTTTTGTGTTTCTTGCCCGAAGCCTCAGGTCCTCATAGCATCCACAAAGTCTGTTGCAGGGGCCAACTGCGCAAGCCATCAGCCATCGTCGCGGGCTTGGTGAAGCGAGTCTGTAAGTTCGACTGGCAATGACAATTCAGTACTGATGGTACGGACATTAACTAAGCCACAAACTAGTCAAACTTGTTGCGGTTATTCCAACTTCCTTGTCCCTACTCTCGGATGAAGTTGGAAGATGATGCAGGAAATGCAGTGAACGATTTGCAGCCATACCTACAACCCTGGAGGGAAAGGATACAGCAAGCACATAGCGATGGATCATTCACATATTCAGCCCCCCCCCCAAAGATTAGATGCTGTATCCAGGACTATGCAGAGAGAACTGCAGTCTGGTGTTATGATATGTGATCCCTTGTGGTCAAAGTGTGAGATATGGAAATTCATTTTCCAAAGCATTTGTGGCACGGGGTTTATGTGGGACCACATAAGCTTCTCTAGGGACATTGCGTACATTGTGTCTCCCTGGCGTCTGCTCACGCACTTTAGCCAAGACGCCTACATGAGCTAAATGAGGTAGCAGATCACCGTCCGCGTTCCATACATATATTGTTGCCCCAGAAATATGGTATAATCTACTGCAAAATCCTGGTCTGCTAAAAACCTGGGCACGTAAGTTTCCCCAAAGAATTCCAGTGCCATCCATGATTAGAAGCTCTACAGTCCCTATCCAGGCCTTCGAGCAACAGCTCCTGCAGCCAGTCCAGAATCAGCTAGCGCCGCATCCTCATTGGGACTGGGATGGGCTATTGCACCACTGTTGATACTAAAACTCCTGCATGACCTTACCTTACTATAGTCGCGTTATTCCCAAGGTATGAGGGACCTAAGGTCATGCAGGATTTTTCGTATCCACCGTAGGATGGGCTATTAGACCTTAAAGGCCCCATAATCTGCCATTATTGCCCATTATGAGGGTCCTAACAGGGAATTTAGGGTTTAATGGTCCATACTGGGAGGGGAGACGTACAGGGTTTAAGGTTGTAGGTTGTTTTGGGCTTATGGTTTAATGGGTGTCAGGTTTAGTAGTTGCAGGAAATGGGCTTAGGATTTAGCTCTAACTTGTGGCAGGAGTATCACTAGCAGCAGGGTTACAGGGAAAAGCATCAAACATGTTATCTAGAAAAAGCAAGACCGAGAGTGTAACCCATCAACATTGCAATGATCAACACCATCATGAGCATCATCATTCTCTTCTTCATCAATATTCTCGCCATAATCGTAATAACAGGAACCAGTTAGATGAAATCACGACATGCCACCACTACGTAACCCTAGTGTCCATCCCATTTTCCACTGTAATTTCCATGTGATTGTTCGTGATTTCCCTGATTCCTACATATATGTATATGTCCATGTACATATATATGTATATACATGTATACATACATATATATGTATACATATGCCCATATACCTTAAGCGACCTGCGCGCCTAAGGCTATTTGGCTGGAAGACTGCAAGTCTCACGCCCTCAAGCGGCTCCAGAACCTCAATGCTAATTGCTGCGACCTCAGTGCTTCATGCGACTGGCTTTGCTTGCGATCCCACTGCAGGGGTCTGTCGTTTAGGGTTTAGGCTTTAGGGTTTTAGGGTTTTAGGGTTTTAGGGGTTTAGGGTTTAGGGTTTAGGGAGAAGAGTCAGTATTGGGGGGACTCAGGCAGAATTCCTTTCATCATGTTAGGAATTTCAAAAGGATATTCCTAGTCTTGAGAGATGTTCAGTCCGCCGGAAGAACATTTTAGGGCCGATTTAAAGCACAAGCACGGCCACTTTGGATAGCTTCAGATGATGCTTGGTCCTCCAGAAAGCCATAAGAAGCCATTGTAGAAAGGTTCATAGAGGGGTTATAGGCAAACATAGCCATAGGGGGGAACTTGTGACATATAGGGGTATACAGGCATGATTATAGCGATTAGGGCATGATGGACAATCACATGGAACATGAAATGCAAGCTGGGTCTATGTAGGGGGTGGTTTGGGGAGAACTATTAAAATTATGGTCCTAGAGTTTTTGTATGATTATGGTATAGGAATAGGGTATCTCAAACAGACGGTAAAATTGGGCCTCTAGACCGTTGACTCTTTCTGAAAATCCTTGAGATTAGAATCAGTTTTCTTGAAAGCCAGGACACCCTGGACCTGGGCGTCGTTTTCTCCAGGAAGCTGCTCAGTGGCTGGGGAGCTTCGCCCGAGGGATGCTGGGCTTCGTGCGAAGGCCATGGAGTTTCCAAAAGCAGCGCTCCCCCTTAGTATTTTGGGAGTTTCCGAAAATTCGGGGTGCTTTTGGGGGTCCCATAGTACAGATTATAATATGTTTGGTTCTAGATTGGGGTTCCTCTATTTGCGGAAACTACCATATAACCCCGCAATATAACGTTGTTAAAGGAACCTCTAATTCCTGTACCCCCCCTCTCATGACATGGAGTTGCAAAAGGAGCTGTGCTCAACATCTGCAAGCAGGAAATTCTAGTGCGGCACATCGAATTCTGGGGTGCAGCACTAGTTTGGAAACTGCACGTGCTCTTCCTTTCCTTGCTTATGCTGTTTCCGACAAGCATGCAAAAGCAAAGATAGGCGGCATACAAGCAAGTCCTTCAAGGCTCTTCTCCCAATAAGAGGAAAGTATAGGTGCAGGCCTGGGGTTTCGAGGTTGGATGTTGTTAGGATTCAAGCTCCAACTCACTGAAATAGGGCCTGCGGAGGGAGTGCTTTGTGTTCTGGGTGTCGAGGCTAAAGGAGTTCCTCTAGTTGAGACCTCCCAGTTCCTTTGCATCTGATAAACAGAAAGAACCAGAAGCACCTTAGCAGTTACATTGGGTTGGGCACTTGTCTACCCTAAACCCTGAGCCCTAAACCCTGAGCTCTAAACCCTAGACCCTAAACCCTTAGCCCTAAGCCCTACACCCTAAACCCTAAGCCCTTGCCCTAAACCAAAAACCCATTGGGAGCAGACATTCGAAGCTGTGCCGGGCCACTTCACTCCATTCCCTTGCTTTTAGGGTTTAGGGTTTAGCCACCTTGCAACTAGGGTGTAGGGTTTAGGATTGTATGAATTGCGGAAGGTTTCCTCAATCTCAGGCAAAAGTAAAGCAATCCTGTTTGACTCCTACATCCTTTATCAATTATCCCTGCATTGTGCCAACTTCCTTCGAATTCCCCCCCAAAAAAAACTAACTTTCCATTTCATTTTCCATTTTCTTACCAACTTGGTTTTCCATGATTTAGGGTTACCATTGTCCTCTTGCTAACGGTACTTATTCCAATTTCAACCTTCATAACCTTTATACGTTCCCCCACAGTAATAGCCCTTAATATATGGAGTTAATAGGGCCTTGATCTACCTACAAAAGTCCCTTGTCGTACGCATTATTGGGCGGGGGATTGACCCAGCCTATATAACCCTACACTAAGCCTCAGATTCCATCGTCCCTATCTAACCCCTATAACCCTTATTCAGCCCTATATAACCCGAAACCATAGACCTTCATCCCAACACCCTAAACTTGAGATTACATTTTACTGTTCATATAACCCCAATATTATTCCCCGAAAATATACCCTAGGATATAGGATTTCCCATTTTACTTTCCATCAACCCTCAAGTTCCCATTATATATCCCTTATAAGGCCCCCCTCTACAGCCCTAAACCAGCAACCCTAAACCCTCAACCCTAAATCCTAAACCCTATATAATCCCCTACAAAACCACAGGTTCCAGTTCATTTTCCACTTGATCCTGGAAAGGCCAGTCTGGCTCCTCGATCTCGCCTGCTGCCAGAGTCACGCTACAGCTGGCAGAGCTACCTTTGCCTCCGAGGCAGGGTAGCAACATGGTAAAGCCCTAAAGGGTTTAGAGGTTTAGGGTATAGGGTTTACGAGTTTAGAGTTAGGGTTTAGGGGTTTAGGGCTTAGGGACAAGCCCAGAGATTTAGAAAAATGGAACATCGAATGGACAATGAAATGGAAGCTACTATTTTTCAGTGTTTGAGTGACAATAATCCCGTCCCCAGATCTTGCTTTGCGTCTTTAGGTCTACGGAAGATGGGGTTCGCAATAATAAGCCAGGGGTGGGGGTGGGGGTAGGACTTGTACTAGTAGTAAAAGTAAAAGGAAATCTGCTCAAAGCGAGATGTTTACCTGTTTTTTGTTGTTGATGGACCTTGTTTACATCTTTTCGGGCTCCGAACCTGTCACAATGCAAATGTAGTCTTCTGGGATTTTTCTGGCCCTGCAGCAATATGCTATTGTCACCCCCTTTGTTATTGTGATCGCAACATTAGGGTTTAGGGGCTGAGACAAGATGGACAAACAAAAGCCACAACTGGCGTAATGCAGGAATGTTATAGGGACTTATAGATCAGGTGTCAAGAGGTTATTGGTGAGGACCCTGCAGATGGCCATCTGATAGTGACAGTGAGAGGCTCATGGGATGATTGTTTTGGGGGTCCAGGGGGTTTAGGGTTTAGGGTAAGTCCAGGGTACCAAACCCTCTTATTATAATAGTGTAATTTCAGTGATCTAGCATGAAGGTCTCCAGAGTTTTCTGCAATTTCAGCTCATTTCCCTTCAGCTGCACGGGTGTAATTCCTTATATGATATGTTTTTCACTTTCTTCTCAATGCCGTGAGCCGTAAACAAGTCTCCTAGACCCTAAAAAGCTAGAACGAACTCCAACTCCAAGACTTAAAGCCCAAACACCTAAAATCTAAAGTCCTACATTCCTAAACCCTGGAGCCCTTAAACCTAACATCCAAAAACTTAAAAGCACTCAAGCCCTAAACTCCAGACCCTGGAGGCCAGCTGTTGCAAGCTTGGGCCTGCGCACGCACGTCTTGCTCTTCCGAGGGGATGTGTGACTGAGCAGCAAACTTGTACTATGGGAATTTTACACCCCAATGATGGAGAATCAAACGGAAAAGAACATGGAACATGAAATGGAAACCGGGATTATGTAGGGGCTTAAATGGATCATAAGCTATGCTAAAGTCCATAAAGGGGGTCATATAGGGGAGAATCATAGGGGTTATCAAGGGGATGCTACTTGTAGGATTTTAGACTATAGCTCATTTGGGGATTTAGGGTTGGGGATCTGTAAAGGAGGATTTGGTGTTCGGGGTATATAGGGATTATGTAAGCATTATACAAGGTTCAGGGATACATCTTCAATGAGGAGTCAGATGCAAAAGACAAATCGAAAATTAAATGGACCCGAAACCCTAAGCCCTAGACCTCAGGTTTTGTATAGGAACTCAGAGCAAGCTTGCATCAGATAGAAGCTTTCCAACATCAAAATCAACGCCGATGATGCCCTGAACCCTTAACCCTTAAACCGCGTCTACTTGTCCTGCTACCCAGGCCACTGGTGGAAGAAGGAATTCAGATTCCTGCGAAAGATCTGCCGGAAAAATGGCATTGTTGTCTGTGGGCGCAAGGAGTTGGAGACCTTCCAGATTTAGTCTCATAAGCAGTACTCGCATATGACGGTAAGCTTGTCCATTCTCCCCCCCGAGCAGAGGTACATGATATTCCGATTCGTGAGTTGGACGAAATTGAATCTCCAAAGCACTTAGGGTGTCGGGTTGTAGTGCAGTGGGAGGACTTCATCAGCAACAACCGTGGCATCAATGAGGGCGAGGACATACCGCAAGATGCTTGCAACTCAGCAGGGTAGAGTTTATAGAGGATTTAGGTAACCTCAAATGACAATATGACAAATTAAACAGAAACTGAGTTCATGCATAATTTCATGGAAGTTTTTGGTAACCCCAGACCCCGAAATGCGAGCCCATACCCCAGCCATTCATTCTTCACTTTGCAAGCATCTACNNNNCCCCCCCCCCCCCCCCCAAATTACGTGCACACAGGCCCCTTGTGGTTGTCTTGTAGGAGATGGGCTTGATGGCCAGATTGCTGAACTGTGTTGGATACCAGATGTGATGCAATTTTACCATTACTATTTCTATTTACTACTTTACTATTATTACTGTTATTCGTATT
>CAJNIZ010048091.1:0-33981 GCA_905231905.1 Symbiodinium pilosum | reverse complement strand
GCAGCAGCAGCAGCTTCCTGGCTGCAAGCTACTGCTGAAAGAGTCTCGGCTGAATTTTTTCAAAGCGCCAAGCCATCCATAGCCTTCTTGCTGACCACACGAAACCTATGCAGAATATTCCTGCATGCTGTTCTGTACGACATACGCTTTTTGATGTGCAGCGCATGCTTTACCCAATCCTCCTCCACAAAGGTAGAATCGTAATAGGGATTACGAAGTCGGGAGCCATTCGGGTGGGCACACAAGTCGTCAACAACATGAGCGAAAAAATGTAGTTTGGGTCTGACCTTGAAAAGGTATATGCCCGAGGCAACGCAATCAGATGCAAGGGAAAGATAGCTGTGCAAGAACAGCCTGCCATATTCATGCGCAGTGGCTCGCTCAGTCTCATCCAGAAAAATGGAAGCTTCAGCAAGACATCCCACAAATCGTTCGGCCGCCCAAGTACATGCCACAACTCCCGGGTAGTCAGCTGGCAGCTGGCTCTGAAACTTGAAGCTGATGAAGCGGATGATGGCTAACGTGTCGGCGCCCTTGGCTTTCAGAACCGGGCAAGAATTTGCGGTCCACCCCAGCGTTGGTTTCTGAATCTTGGTGATGCTCAAATGTATACCATGTTCACCACACCAGGCTTTCAAATCAAGTGTGAATTGGTGTAGCCTCTTGTTGATGGTGCTGCCGGCGTAGAAATTGGATGCCTTTTTGGTCATCAGCTTGATCGCCGTGCCTGCAAGGTCCCGCAGAAGCCCCAAATGCAAAATGTGTAATAAGTCAAAGGCGATGAGTTTGCGAGTAAAACCCACCAAACGACTCAGTGCTGGAGCCGTGTGCCACATTGGCTCATCATGAGGCCCAGACCTCCACGAAGCATCATCGGAAATGTCTGTGTAGCACAGGGACAGATCCTCGTTCCCCTTTGTCGCCGGACATCTGTAGCAAATGGACTCCCTCCCAGCATGGCGGGTCAAGTTCAAAGATTGCACCAGGAATTTAAGATCCCCTTTCAGCGATATGCACCGGAAAAACATGTCCTTAACTGAATGGCGAATTGCCAGGAAGAAAGGCCAAAGGCTTTGATGCAGGCAACATACAGTAATAACTAAATCTTCCCCATTTAGTCAGCGTGTAGACCCATTATACAAAACTTGGCAAGCCAACAAACAACCAACTGCAACATACATCTACCCTAACAAGACCCTTAAGACTATAAACCATAGACAAAGAAACCTTAAGCCCTATATCCTAAACTCCCAACCCCCTAAGCAACAAAGTTGTTCGGAAGGAGCCTTGCCATCAACCCGCAGACCAGTGGTAGCCAGCGTGTTCAAATCGCCCACAATGGTTTCCAGCAAGGCTTGTAGAGTGTGATTGATATGAGCCGCATCAAGCACATAGTCATTCACAGCCAGGGAGAACATAAGGTATCTAGCCGCTCGGCTGTTGCTCCTGCATGGTGACAAATCAAACATCCTCAGCTGCACTACCGAAGGAGGGCAACAAGCCTTCAACACTAAACCCCAAAGGCTAGACCCCACTTAAGTTTACTTTGGATAATTGCACAACCAAAATAGGATATGCTGGTGTTATTGTAAGGCGCAGTGTTCCAAACATCCACGAAGCTGAGTTCGGCAGGGTCCCCTCATCTCCCCACAGGGAATAAGGGATAGTTCTGTTCCAGATCGCAGGGTCAGGAGGTTCATCCATTTGTTGCGCCATTTCGCTCCAGTACTCTTCCAGATATTGTGTATCACCCAGCGCCCAAGAATACCCAGTGCTAAGAAAGGTTTTCACCTCAGCTAGATAGACCCCAGGCCCCAGCCCAAAGACCACAAAGCGGAGGTTCTGATTTCTACAAAAGAGAACAGGTCACCTCATAATGAGCGTTTGGGTAGACCCACAACATATGCTTCATGGCAGGGGTTTACACTACAATAGCCCACAATGAAGCCCCAACTAGTGTTAACTCGAGCATGCGCAGGGGTTCAACAGTGGAAAAGGAAAACCTTGGTATAAACACAATTTGCAGCCCAAAGACAATGCTACTCGGCAAGATCAGGGGCCACGGTTTGATCTCTATAGAATCTTCTTCTCCAGGAGTCTCTACCCGGATAGGGATGTTGGAATGGGATATCTTGAAGGCATGCGAAAGCTTGTTGTTCCGAGTAAGTCTTGCGTGAAACTCATCTTCTCGAAGGGCTCTCGAGGGATAGCCAGAAAGAATATCGCTCTCATAGATGTCCCCTGCATGTGCACTCGTAGTCAAGTCAGAAAGTTTCATGAACAGAATCAAATTCCACCCAAAAAACTAGGAATCAAGTAAATCTAAGGCACCAAGATCGCATCCAGTTTTGATGAATAATTCGCCCCCGCATACAGACTCGGCAATCCTTGGCTTGAATTCCCAGCCACAGCTGAAGCTCCCAAGCACCAAGAATCATTCAACTAGTCAGTCTATTCAATCCGAGGAACTTCTTATCAAGGCGGTCGGCTACCCTGGTCGACGCAGAAGGACCTTGAGAATCAAAGGCTCTTTATAACTTGAACTGCCTCACAAAGCTGCTTTGCACAGTCTAGGATCAGCATCAGTTTTGGGCAAGCCACACAGAAAGTCACATGCCACTCAGACATGACGCTCCAACTTTTTCACCACCCCTGACCCAGCCGAAGGCGCGTCCCCTCGTGGATGGAGCTCAGACCAATCTAAAGTGTATTTAGGACCCTGGCCCTTAGGATGTTATAGCAGTGTTTCCAGGGGATTTCTAGCTCCATACACCAACACGCATGTGCACTGGAACCCTGGTCTGCATGAGATGATCATCTCATCCTCGTTTCTTGAGCTCGTTGATTAAGCCTTTGGCTTTCCCCTTCAGGATCTTCAAACGGTCGAACTGAGATAATGCAGTTTACAGTCTACAGCCTTTGACTTTGCCCCCAAGAAAACTAGACAAATTTGCCAAGTCACCAGGCGAAAAATCTTATCGCACAATGGATCCATTTCGGCACCTGTCTTGGCGTCCTTGAACCTGAGTGAGAAGTTTCCCCAATACCTATCCAATAAGAGGGCAGTGCAAGATTGATCAGTCAAACCTAATATGGGCAAGAGTCTTGAGGGCAAGGGCTTTCAGCTTTGTCTGCAAAGCCGTAAGATCCACGCATAGCTGATCATCCTGCGGCAAGTCCACCAGCAAGCCTGAGATCAGTCCCAACTCGCGCTTGATTTCAGCACCTTAGTTCAGCATGGATTCCTACAGAAAAACACGAGGTCCACAGAGGCAGATTGCAAGTGGCACTTATTGGATAATATGAGAACCAAAGCGCTCCACCTATTAGGGCGTTCTTCATCCGTTCGGAAGAACTCCTCATTGAGCGGAATCTTCTTCTGGGTCCCTGCGCAGGACCCCTTGGAGCTGCCCGACTTCTTTGATCGGGATCCGCCACCAGATGTGCCTCAGGTGAAGGGTAAGCGTTCTAGTGATAGGGGTCTTGGGTGTAGGGTTTAATATCCATTTTGATCTAGATAGTTGAAGGGTTTTCATCCTAACGATTCATTGGAAGCATAATTCCCTAAAGATTCCAGGTTTGCAGACTCGGGTATTCATCAATATATGATGCCCCAGGTTTGGGATCTAGGGTTGAGGCTTTATGGGATTTGAGTATGAAGGGATCATAAAGGGAGGCACCTATAGTGGCAATATAGGACAATATGAGAAGACTGATTATAGGAGGTACACCTAAGATCATAGAAGATCATCCTCATTATCAATCAAGGGGCCAGGAGCAGGCACGCCTGCTGCTTCCGACAAGCTGTTGTGGAAGGAGTCATAAGCACGTAGAACATCCCCAGAGAGAGGTGCGGGGTTGGAGCCTCGAGGCCGGCCAAGCATCTCAGGTGCCGCATCTCGACCCAAAATGGAATCAACAGCACTTGCCGAAGGCGTCGAAGCCACATTCAATCTCTCGTCATGCCTTAGCTTAAGGACATCCAGACCTCAATCTCTACAACCCCACAGAATATCCCCAGGAGCTAAGACCCAAACGCTACCTCCACCGAATCAGTCTTTGTTTCACCAATGGTGCACCAATACCGGGTCTCCTCAACCACGCCAGGGGCATCTGGGTCCTTGCAGGGGTATAGGTATAAGGTTCTTTTTGGATCAGGATTCTATGGGGAGAGCAATTATTACTATTAGTCTTAGGTAGTGGGTTCTGCAGGTACCATGAACTACATAATGCAGGCAAGCAGCTTCAATACCCTGCTTCGTCGAAATGATATGTTGAATCTTGCGCCTCAAGATGTTGCTAGTTATTTCGCATTTACAAGCAGCCTACAAGGCACTCATAGTTCAGATGGGCAGCTCGCTGAAGTTGTATGGAGGTTTCCCCATATCCTTGACTGGCACCAAAGCAAGCTTCCTCTTTCCTTTGATTTTGTGTTGCCGGCTTATGGTAACGGCGTGCTCGCACACAGCAAGGTTTTCGTTGCTGCTGATCCATTTTCTCAATAACTCTTGCTTCTCCTTGGCTGGCAAGCAGCCTAGCAACACTTGCAGGATCTAATGTAAAGGTTTGAATGAAGCTCAAAAAGTCAAGCAACTTTCATGGTGCCATTGGCCAACGAGTGCATTCCAGGATACTGCGTAGCCAGCTTGCCACCATCAATGAGGCGTTTCTTAGTTATATATAAAAAATCATCAAGGCACTTAATTTTTCACAAAGACCCATTTAACAAATCGTCTCATAGACATGAAAGCCCCAAAAGCCGTGAAGACTCGAGTCTCATGTACTCCTTCTTGTGGGTTGTGCTATTGACAATCACTGCTACCCCAACCTCAGGATCATGTCCATCCTCACCTGTGGGAGCAGCCACCCCAGGAGGCGGGGCTTCGGATTCAGTAGGTGCAGGCCGCAACTCTGAGCTGCAAGCGCTGGAGCCTCCCGAAACATTAGAGCCCCCTCCAATCTTCAGTGGTGTTGGCTTGCGGGATTCCTTGTCCTGGTCCCTAAGTTGGCGGATCTTCTCCAAAACCTCAGAGTGGGAACGTGCCGGGGTAGCGATGCGTCTAGGAAGGTCCTCAGTTGCCTTGAGTTTGGCTTGCTTCTGCGCGGCTGCGCGCTGGACTCGCAAAACATCCTCAGCATCTGCACAGGTTTCCTTAGCCTCATCCCGAGCCTCCTCCTCAACACTCTTGGGAGGGGCCTCCAAAGCAAGCATGCCAGGCAGCGGTGGCATCTCAACTGGCTTTGTCGGCGAGCTTTCGTCTACTTTGCCATCTTGCAGCCTTTGCTGCAATTGGCTAATGATTCCCAGCAACTTTGACATGTCACCATTGGCCCCCACTTGCGAAGCTGAAGCTCCCAACCTGAAGCGCATGTCCATAGCAAGTGCTACTTTACCACACATCTGCGCACCAGTCCCATCAGCAAGAATAGGTTTGTATAGGCTGGAGCTGCACAGGCTAGATTGAAGCATGTGTGCAAAAGCCAAGAAGCGAGTCAATCAGTTCTGTAACCGACTGGCTTTCGAGGATGACGGTGTCGTCCGTTGCTGGATCTTTGCCATTGGGGCCATCCATGTGCTTCTCACCCATCTCCAAGGAGGCACATGACCTTAGATACATAGTGGCAGAAGGGGTCAAGAAGTTTAAGGTTTAGGGTTTGGTTTTCACTTAAGGATTTTGGACTTATTTGAAAAGTTGTTGATTACCTAGGAGGATGTTCCTGGGTGTTTCCTAACTTTACTGTAGCATGCCCCAAGTGAGATCAAGCTACCAGCCATAGGCTAGGAGGGGATCATGTTGGCGATCCTCCAAGTACTCTTCCGGAGGGTTTGCAGGCTTTGCTTCGGGTTGCTTAAATCGCAGGCGTCGAGGAACCAGCTGCTCGCCCTCTGATTGCTCACCCCACCAATCATCGCCTCCTTCCCACTCAGCATCCCCACAGCCCTGCCAATCCTCCCAGCCCTCCCAATCCTCTTCATAGCCGCGCTCGTGCTCATACTGACCCGATGTCTCCCACCATTCAATCCACGCAGCATGCCTTTCCTCCATGTCCTGCTCCTCCAAGTTTTCCCGGGCTTTGAGCTTTCTGAGATTCTTGCACAGGGGCTCAGTCTCGGAAACACCCTCATCGATGAATTTCCCAAACTGCGCAAGCTCATCGTACATGTCTGATTTTCTCTTCCGCTTGGAGCTTGATGAGCTTGCTTCCGCCGACTCATGTACCTCCTCCGCCTTGTCTTTCTTATTGCTGCGCTTGCTCACCAATGGGGGCTCCTCTGGGTCGGGGTTCTTTTCCTTTGCTTTGCCACCTGCTTGCTTTTGCTTCTTCCTGCTACTTCCTTCCTGAATCTCCTCGCTTTCCAACCCCTGGCTTGGCAACACCACGCCCTTCACCTCAGAAACGTGGCTCTTCGAAGTTGCCTTCGAACTGCTTTTGGAAACCTGGGAAGCCTTTTCCTCCTCCTTTACCTCTACTTCCTTGGGGTTGCTGGTAAATGTTACACAACCACTTACCTTCGAAGAATCTGCATCATTCGCAACTTTCTTCCTCAAGATGCTTTTGGGGGCTAGGCAGCTGGGGTCTGGGCTCTTGGGGGCTAGGCTCTCAGGCAATGGGGCGTCGGGGGCTAGGGTTTTGGAGAAGCGAAGACTTTGTAAAGTGTCCATCCTCTAGGCGTTGTTGCTTTCCCCTTGCCAGGGCAGCATTGACGCCGGATTTCCGCTTCCGCGCAGTGGCATCTGGGTCTGAATCAGGCTTGCTATGAGCAGGCGCCATGCTAGATCACAAACAAGACACAACCTGGCCAACGCTGTGAGGCGGATCATGTACCAGCTGAGTCTTGGGTTCCAGGCAAGCATGCAATCTCCAGAGTAGCAGAACCCCATTATCCCTAGATTAACATAGCCTAACCTAATCTCACTAGAGCCCACACCCTGCCCCAGAAATCACGAAAATCACGCTATTCCCCCTGATCACGCAGATCACGTTTTGCACAGGCTCTTGTCATGGTTGTGACCAGAACTGGCTCCTTCTACCCAAGCAAGAGGTAATTACAGGCCGCTTCCCCTGAACCCTTGTGCCCCCTGAAATGAACCTTGCCGAACCCAAAATCGCAAAATCACGTTTATCACGAATTATACGTGCCAAAGAACGCTAGATAAGTGCCTTAGAACGCGAAATCACGGAAGCTGACCGCACTCGAATTGTGCAGGCTAATTAAGCCCAAAAAGCCAAACTAGAGCGCATGGCTTGCTGACCTCCGGAACTGTAGAAACATAACAATAGGTACCATGGTGCCCAGTGCATACCCCGCTTAGTATCAGATTCGTGCCCGGCAGCTTGGAGCAAAGGAGGCAAGATCCTTAAGCGTCTCAGCCATTTTGGCTGGTCCACCACATTCAGAAATCATAAACCTGAGTTGATCTAGAACGACCCCTAGTGGCCTATGAGTAGACATATCACCTGGTTTGTCATCGATTCTAAGATCTGCAGCAAAGAGGCTTTCGGATATCCAGCAGCAGAGCTTCCTCAGACGCAGGGCTCTAGGGTGCACAAGTAGAGCAAATGAACCTCCTAGAAGCTCAGTATGTATGCAAGCACAGCACAAGCCAAGGTCATTTTGAAATTCTGCCGCATCGATCCTGCTACTTGGATCAAAGGTTTCGAGCCTTCCACTTGGAAGTTGGCTTCAGCATGGGCTTTAGGGTTTAGGGTGTAGGGTTTAGGGTTTAGGGCTTAGGGTTTAGGGCTTAGGGTTTAGGGTTTAAGGTTTCCGTGGGCCCCGGAGGGTAGATGGCCACAAAGAACTTCTTCCCACCCTGTGGTTCACCAGGCGGCAGCAATCCCCTATCATGGTTCATCATCCTCAAAGGCCTGTCTAGCACTCACAGAGGCAAATTAAATGTCTGCTTTCAGGGCAGAAGTGGCTACCGCAGGAATCTGTATCAGCATGCCACGGAGGCCCCACAAAAGCTGTTGCGCAGCCCACGTATGATCAGAAATAATTCCCTCAATTGCAAGAATTTAGTCCCTACATCACCCAGCTTAGATATATGACTCTATTCGGAGACTTAAGAAGCCCCCTCAATGTTGAGTATACATCATGATGGCCAGATATTGCCCAATCCCCAAATCCTCCTAGATATGTGCCCTCAACAGAAGCTACACAGTAGTCTTGGCTATCCCCACATGGTTTCACATGATTTGGCGTGATCTCGCCTGATTTCGCGGGAATTGGCGGGACTTGGCGTGATTTGGCGGGATTTGGCGGGATTTGGCGGGATTCGGCGGGATTTGGCGGGATTTGGCGGCGGCGGGATTCGGCGGGCTTTGGCAGGTTTTGGCGTGATTTCCGTGATTTCGCGTGATTTCAAGAAAGCTAATAGGATTTATACTTGGTATTCCCATATTCCAACCCTAGCAAGCTGCCCCTGCCAAACATGAGCTGAGTATCGCAACAAAAACAAGGCCCATAATAGCTAAAGACAAGCTATGCTTCTTGTGTTTGTTCAAAACATTCAATTCCTGGAGTACCTTCACGTATGCAAACAGAAGCAGCAGCAACACAGCACAGGGCGTTTATATAAATGCAGACAAAGGTTCCCACTGCCCCGGGCAGTTCATATCCTTGCATCCACCAACATAGCGTATGACCGATCCCAGGTTAGCCTTGGCTAGAGCTTGCAGGGGTGAAGAAACCTGAAGATAGTCCACCTAACATTGGGAAGCAGCTAAAATGCTATGAGGCACATCTTCGCAGGTGTCATCTTTAATCATCGGGAGACAGTCACAGAATAGCTCAAAGTTGGTCTTGCTCAGGTTCACAGCTCCAGGCATTTTCGGCCCAGGCAGACGTACCTCGGCTGCCAATGATTGTCTAGACAAGGGTAACTTGAGGACACCCCCCGTACCCCTCCTAAATGTAATGCCCAGTCACATCACGGCTTTGCCTGAAAAGATTCACCACACAGCTTCCAAATTGAGCTGTGTAACGCCTTGGCTGCAGCAAGCAACACACATCAGTTACTGGAGCGCAGCTTCATCAAGAGAGCCCACAGATAAGCTATATGTTGCACAAGCGGCTGGCTTTGCTTGAGAAGCTTCTTGACGCCAGAGAATCTGGGTATGCCATGTTGCTTGCTTGTCCTGGCAAGCCTCGTAGATAGTTTGGCCCGGTCGGTAGCTGAGAGATACCCACCCCGTGCGAGCAGCTGATTTACCAGGCCCTCGTCATTGGACCAGCATAAATGCCGTTTTGGCGATGGAGCACCAAACTTGCCTGCGTAGAAGTATCCTCGCCAGACCTGAGTTATGTCAAGCAAGCCTGCAAGCCAACCCAATCACCCAACAATACATTAAAGGCAATCCCTCTCTCAAAACACCTTCCTAGACCCATGGGTTATGCAGACAAGCAAGGTAACCTCTACCCGCTCCACGAACCATGTCCAACGCGGGTGCAGCGGCAGGCAAGAGCCTGCTGGCTGCTCGATCACGAAACGGCAACCTCTGGCCAGCCCCACAATGATGAGGAGCAGGCTGCGGCACAGCAGAAGGTTTCCCAGGGATACAAATCTATAGCCACAATTTCCAAGTGGATGGATTGGCGTACGCCCCGAAA
Organism: Symbiodinium pilosum; assembly: GCA_905231905.1. NCBI lineage: Eukaryota > Dinophyceae > Suessiales > Symbiodiniaceae > Symbiodinium > Symbiodinium pilosum. The sequence goes on along the minus strand of CAJNIZ010048091.1, from coordinate 24,365 downwards.
CTGACCGGCTCCTTAGTTTGCAGAAGTAGCATAGCAGCAGCAGAAAAAGTAGTTTAGTGTAAAACTAAACGGAACTGGTGACTGGAGGTAAAGGAGAACTAGCTTATGTTGTAAAGCAAGGCGCATGATACTGAAGCTCTCACAACAGATCGCTAAAACCATCATCCCGCCCGGTCGCAGTCTCAACACAGAGTTAAGAGCCAGGGCATAGCCAACATCCGAGGTCACATCAAAGGCCATAGGATTTTCCAAGATTTCGATGGAAGCCCCAAGAAAAGACTCCTTCCAGCGTATGAGTGCAAGAAAATCCTAGGTCATGAGAGCTCAGATCATTCAACTTCCCATTTCGGACACATAATCCCCAGAATATAATGAACAGGCCCGGGTTCCTCTACAGAAGTTTGCTGATTGTTGGATTGTTGGGAGGGGTATAGGATAATTGTGAGTAGGTTTAGACACAAGGGGTCTAGGTAAGTGTGTCAGGCATTGTGCATTAAGACACAAAACAGTCCTCTCGCATCTTCGCTGATACCTCGCCCGCTCCAGCAAAGATTTCCACGAAGTCGTAGTTCTTCAGGGATCAATACAGGAACAAGAGACCCAAACTTGAATTACCTGCTCACATCCCTAGGGCCCTCCTGCTTGTGCTGAAGCCGGGGATGAAAGCCAAGAAGCACGCATAGGAGAATCAGAGGTATTGGCGCACGCCACTTCAGAAGCTCAGCGACCACCATGACTACCCGTACGTACCCACTAGGCTTCTACCTTTTGCCCGCCCTAAAATTCAAAAAGACCTTAGCAAAATGCTCAGCGCACAAGAACCGCACATGTGGGCGCATTGCAACCTGAACACATGCAACCCCGTCCCAAAGCATTCTGCTGACATCTACTCTTTGTTTCTTGCCAGGTAAAGGCCAGCTAGTTGCACATGCAGACTTGCAATCAGCCATGGCATATCCACAGCAGTAAGCGCACACCCCGGAAAGAAGCAAAGCGCCCAATGGAATTTGAGCTGCAGCTTTGCTGCAGCATAATCACCCCGCAAATCTCTGACAGCGCGGCTGGGGAACAAGTAAAGCTTGTCAAGCCAAGGATACATGATTTGTTGAAGCCCAAACCAAATATATCCCCTGACCCAAAGGCTTTCACTTTCAGGGTTTGGAGAATCAAGCCACAGGTGGAACTATACAGGCACGAGATATATTCCTGCATGGAGCCCAGGTTACCCATCAAGAAGAAATCAAAGCATTTGTACATGGAGGGTTTAACACGGCGCTTTAGGGTTTAGGCTTTAGGGTTCTACCCGCGTGTAAGAAGTCAGGATTTGGCCTTGGGTGGCACAAAACGTCTTCTACTCAACTCTGATGGCGACATCCCTGCCAGGAGCTCTGCTCTGCGGGGCGAGCTTACCCATGTGGCCGCGGCATCTTTCCAGCTAAGCTTCTTGTCCAACATGACTGATCTAATGTACTTGATGCGCTCTTGACTGAAGCTTCCTGCCTTGTATCCCTCGCTAAGGCCATCATGCTTCCGGGCTTGCGGTTTGGGGGAGTTCTGGGAAGCCTTCACAGGGTGAACCTGCTTCATAGCCTTCTGCTTCTTTTTCTTTTGATTTGCAGTGGACTTCACCTTCTTCTTTTTCCCAGGGGCATTTGTAGTTGCATCATCATGCTCATCATCATCGTCATCCTCGGGAATATTCTGATTCTTGTACCTTAGCTGGGTGTACATCGAGGCCATGTTTTACATACTCCAGTTTACACATAAGCCCCTCAACCCATTACACACTAGATTTTGGCCCAGGGCACTGCTTTGAAGGCAAGAAAGGCGTAGGCTTCGAATCTGTCATGGCCCGCAGACTCGTGAGAACCTCCAGTTATGTAAAACCATACAACCAGGCCCCTAATTATATAGATCTGGGAGAGCCACACATGTTTAAGACAAGCTTCTTGCGGTGGCAGGACAAACTTGTTCTGACTAATCATCGAAGCCTTCAATTTGGCCACAATCGAATCAACTTTTGAAGGAGAGTCATCATTCGAGGGCTGGCGCTTCACATCCGCAATGATACTCCTAGGCAGGTATAGGAAAAACCCAGAGCAAGTCTTTGATGACAAGGTCCTATCTATAGTCTATGACTATGTAGGCCAGGCGCTGCAGTCGTGTAGGAAGTCGTGATTTGGGCGGAGTCTCCAAAGCGTCATCAGTTTTATCACCACCCTTGGAAACCTGAGCTTCAAGCTGGCAAGCATCTTAGCAGCAGACCCGTACATGATAACGAGCATGACTTCCAATCAACATGCGGCCACAAATCAGGGGTGACCACCATCGATGCAGTCAACGCACTCAGGCTCGATATCTCAGATCCAGCATCCAGAGCAGCATCTTCGGATGAGGCGCTATCCTCCCCATCAGAATCAGCCTGGGCTCAATAGTGTGCTATGTACCCAAATGAGGCAAGGAAGCATCAACGTGTTTGTCTAAAAGGCCACACTCTTGGGAGTTTGTGGAACTGTGGAATGGTTGCAGATAATCGGGCAGTGTATGGGATGCAGGGTCTGGCCAGAGTATCCAAAGATTCAATCTATTGGTTTTGCATAGAGGCCAACCAAATCTAGTGCCCTAATTTATGAAGAGAATCTTCTTCATTTTCTTCTTCGACACCCTTCTTGGAGGCGACCTTCTTCTTGGCCGGTAAATACATATGGAGCTCCTCCTTCAATTCTTTGAAAGCACGATCATGGGAATTTATTGTCCTCCTGCATAGCTTCTTGAACTTCGAAGCCTTACTTGACCAGCAATCCAACCTAGGACCTAACTTTGATGGCTATGTCTAGGCGATTCATGCGAAACTTACATATGAGTCAGCTCACCATAAGCCAAAAGACCCGAGAACCCATTCAGAATAGCAACAAGCTTTCTCAGAGCAACTCCATTCCTCAATGCCCAATCGCGAACACTGGCACAGTTCACGGATATTCCTCGGGGCATTGAACCAGTAGTCCCGTACCAATGAAGAATAGCATTGCCAAATGTATGCCCACTGTATCTTCTCCTCTTTGGAGAGGCACGGACAACAGCGGCCACTGCCTGGGCAGCTGCCACTATTACAGCAGCACAAGCAGCAGCAGCAGCAGCAGCCACAAGCCAACATTAGAACCCTCCAACTGAAACAATAGAGCCCCTATATAAACCTACGTATTTAGACCACCAGGAAACCTAACATCCCTGGATTTCTAAGTAGCCCTTAATTGGAACCCTTTAATGCATCCATGCCACACGTGGGTTCACAAGTACATCTTTTTTGCTAACCGCTTTCTTTCGCATCAGAAGCCGGCCAGTACGATCCAATAACAGATTGAATCCAAGCTTAGTTGCAGGACAAGTTGATTCCAACATCTAGCAAGCAATTTTGCAATCTAAATGAGACAAGCAGCTTTCTTCAATGCAGGTTCTTGTTGAAACTCGTGAGACACCCGCAACTCTTCTTCCGTGTACGAAATGGGCGGTTCATTAAAATCTCCAGGCAAGCCAGACATACGAGGCTGAATCCAGAATTTCGCGTGCGCAAATCGCACTGCAGCCGGCACACACTACAAATAAATTGGTCGCTCCAACTCAATATGGCATTTTACTGGATTCCAGGCTAGAGGATCATCATACGCTGTCACCCAGTCTTGCAAAATTCTTTTCATGCATGCAGGGGTTCGCAGAGGGTAGTGGCAAGGCTAGGGTAATAGCATCAAAATCATTGGATTGAGGTATAACACATCTAGGGTTTAAGGTCTATCAGTTAGGGTTTGGGATCTAGGGTTCAGGCTCCAGGTCTCCACTGTGCACTTGTATCTTGCAGAATGAGTTGTCTCATATATTTGAGCAAAGACTGAAGGATGCACTATCAAGTTTGCTCATGCACAAGCCAACAGACGCAGCAAGCGCACTAGCCATGACAACAACCCAGCACCAGAACAAGAAAGCCCTGGGGGGTGTCCACCTTCCTCCTCATCCAAGAAGAGGTTCTCAATGGAGCGCTTGGGCCGTTTGCCCTGAGCAGTTGATGAACCCAAACCTTGATCCTTCTCCAAACAGCTACACACCCAAAACATCAAGAATCCAAGGCGGTCACCATTAATAGAAGATCCAGTCATCCAGGATTGTTCGAAGCAGCCTTTCCAGGGCACTGTTGACTATCACTATAGACCCGCTTCATACTTCAAAATGCACCCTGCCTCCAAGACGAAAAGCTTTCCAGGTACCATGGCACACAGCGCACTTGTACTATTCTTAATTCGCCCCTCTATAAATCGAAGCCCTGCGCTCCAAGGCCCTGAGCCTGGAATGTAAATATCATTAGACCTGTTTACGAGCCTAAGTTTCGGTGGGATAAATGTGGAGGCTTCAGTCCGGAAGAGGGAGCCCAACCAAAGCACTACCCTGGAACCTTGAAAATCCAACTCTGAATTTTCGGATGATATAACAGCCCTCTTAAATATCTTCCCCTGAGAATCCTCCATTGCCACCAGCAGTTACGCATGCCAAAAGCCCCGTAGTTGGTTTTGTTGGGAGTGCCGCTGAAGAATTGAGTCTTGGGTTTAGGGTTGAGGGCTTTGGGCTTAGGTTTTAAGGTTGCGGGTTTAAGGGTTTAGGGATTAGGAGTTTAGGGATTAGGGGGTTAGGGATTAGGGGGTTAGGGATTAAGGGTTTAGGGATTAGGGTTTTAGGTAGGGCCAGAGTTTAGGATTTGGATGGCAGGCCTTTCAGCCAAGCTGCAGTGAGCAAAGCCTGGCACACCGTATAGCAGAAGCCGCTAAGATTGGAACTGCTGCAACTGATGAATACCTACTGCCCCAACAATCGTGAATTCTCTCCTGATCCTGGTATCACTAAGAGAATCATGGGAGCCAAAGCGTAAACCACAAAAAGCGCAAGCCCTTGCCACAAAATAGACATGTCTACCCTGAGCACATCCGAAAAAAGGAATCGAAGAAGTTAAAGGGTCAATGGATGAAGTATGCTTGGAATCAACAATGGGAAGCCTGCTCTGATCTCAGAAGTAGAGCTTCGAAAGCCCGCAGGTTATTCTTTGAATGGTTAATCTAATCACCATATAAAAGGGGTTGATACATCTGCAGAAGATATGTACCTACTTTTTTACACTTAAGCCCTAGGCTTCTCACTCGCACAGATATATATATATATATCTGAAAAAGTCGTGCAGTGCGAAGCCTAGGGCTGTATATTGTGTTTTTTGACCTTCTTTTTCACGCATGCATGGCATCAAGGACGCCGCCGCCACTGCGAATTAAGTTTGCGCATAGTTCTTGCTACATATCAGAAGCCTTGCAAACATATTTCACAATCCTTCAGCCATTGCAGTGTAAAGGCAGACTTCCTAGTTGACAACAGTCCTATAGGAGGCAATTGTGAACTGTACACGCACTCTATATGTCCCATCTCAGAAAGTGACTTAAGCTAAGTGCCTTTGCCGAGGCACTTATAAAAAAGGCTATTCTTGGAAGCTCCAAGCTCCACTTTTTAAGTGACATGCAGTCTTCCAGGCTCTCAGACACAGGAGCGAAATCCGGGATGCCTAGGAGCTGTGATTTTTTGTGTGATTTAGCCTCGGGCGGGCTCCGGCGCACTCCCCGCCGGCCGCCAAATCACAGAAAAATCACAACCCCGAAATCCCGAATTTCGGCTCCCGCCTAGAAGGGGCTGTGATTTTTCTGTGATTTTCTGTGATTTGAAATCGCAGAAAAATCACAGCCCCTTTCAGGCAGGAGCCGAAATCCGGGATTTCGGCTCCCGCTGAGGGGCTGTGATTTTTGTGTGATTTGGCTGTGATCCTCCTAGACAGGAGCCGAAATCCGGATTTCGGCTCCGCCGAAAGGGCTGTGATTTTTCTGTGATTTGGCTGTGATCTGGCCCTCGGGCGGGGCCCGGCGGCCGCCAAATCACAGAAAAATCACAGCCCTTTCAGGTAGGAGCCGAAATCCGGGATTTCGGCTCCCGCCTAGGAGGAGTTGTGATTTGGTGTGATTTGGCTGTGATTTGGCTCTCGTGCAGGCCCCGCTGCGCTCCCTGCCGGCCGCCAAATCACAGCCAAATCGCAGAAAAATCACAGAAAAATCGCAGCCCCTCCCAGACAAGAGCCGAAATCCCGGATTTCGGTTTCTGTGATTTTTTCTGTGATTTGGCTGTGATGTGGCGATCGGGCGGGCCCCGCCGCGCGCCCCAATCACAGAAAAATCACAGCCCCTCTCAAGGAGCCGAAAGGGGATTTCGGCTCCCGTCTCGGAGGGGCTGTGATTTTTCTGTGATGTTTCTGTGATTTGGCTGTGATTTGGCGGGGAGCGCGCCGGGGCCCGCCCGAGGGCCGGCCAAACCCCTCCTAGGCGGGAGCCGAAATCCGGGACTTCAGGTCTCGTGTGTGTGGGAAGGGCTGCGATTTTTCTGTGATTTTTCTGTGATTTGGTGGCACGGCGCCCCGGACCCTCCGCAGCCGAAATCTGGCGCGGCAGGAGACGGGGGGCGCGCGCGCGCCCTCTTCTCCGCTGTCAGACGCAGCCTGGAGTTTAGACAGTCTAGAGTCTCGAGCAAAGCCATAAACCCCTCACAGCTCCGTTGAGAATACAGGACAGATGAAACAACGCAAAATCAACATCACAGAGAAAACACAGGAAAATCACGGAGAAATCGCAGGAAAATGACAAAGAAATCACAGAGAAATCACAGGAAAATCACAGGCAAATCACAGGCAAATCACAGGCAAATCACAGGAAAATCACAGACAAATCACAGACAAATCGCAGGAAAATCACAGGAAATATCACAGGCCAGCATTTCATCCACGGACAAATCACAGAAAAATCGCAGCCCAAATCACAGCCAAAATCACAGACATAATTATTTAAGCATTTCCAGACTTTGCATGCCACGGGAATTCATAAAACTAGACACCGATTATCCCGAAAGCAAGCAGTTCCACGTGAGCAAGGGGCGCGTATGTGGCAGTGTTCTAGGTGCCGCGGTCGCAGTGTAGTTGCTGCGACGCACGTGCGCGGTGTAAGTGTGTTGGTGCGTTGTGCGCGATGTTTGCGTGTGTGTGTGTGTGTGTGGCGCAAATGTCTTCGTGTGTGCGTGCGTGGTGCAGGTGCTGTGGTGTGTTGACGGGGATAGTGTCGACGACTCACGAGAATGATCCTGAATGGTTCGCCTGTGTGCGAGGGAGCGCTCTTGCCAGTGTCATGGGTGAAAATTATTGTGCGCATAGATGATTCAGTGACTACCAACCGCAAAGTGAAAGAGATGAACATTCGTCTCATCCGCAGTCAAGATCGCGTGGACACGAGGGGACCTGGGCACAGAATGCGTGCGTTGCTCAGGCTTCGACGACAGGTCTCTGAGTCCTTGGCTTTCCTGGCCATGGGTTGCCATGGTCCTGTCAGTCAGGGCTGAGACGCACCCCAACGTGAAGCAAACCATAGCTCCTCTTGGCGTGATGTCCCGGTTTTCCATGATCGCTGCTCCTTACCCAACAGATCGTGAGAATGAGCCAGAGAATAAAGTTCGCCACAAGATGCAGGAATGTCCGAATATTACGGGTACTTTTAGGATACGCCCAGGATCCGCGCGCACACCTATTACATGGTCTGACATCGGAAACTAATCCTGAGGCCTTGGCCACAGGTCGTCGATCAGCATCGCCAAGATCGGCGTCGCCGAGATGGACCTGGGCAAGCTTGCTCGTCACTCTTCTTCTGGGCTAGGGGTTTAGGGTGACAGGCTCAGCACACGACAGTGGATAATGACCCTGATGGTTTTTTTGGCCTGGCACTGTCACCAGCGCCTTTCGAACATTGTCGCCAGCGTCCTGCATCTTTCCCTCTTGGGACTTGTTTGCTATCGGGCATTGCCCGGCGGCACTTTCACCAGCGCCTTTGGACAACTGTCACCAGCGTCCTTCATCAGATTCTTTCTCGGGCATTGCCCGGTGGCACTTTCACCAGCGCCTTTGGAACACTGTCGCCAGCGTCCTTTCTCATGGTGTCTTGCTCAGCGGCACTTTCACCAGCGCCTTGAGATCACTGTCGCCAGCGTCTCTCGAGAAGTGCAAAAAAACCTTCCTGACAGGGCCTGACAGATGGATGAGATGGGTCCGGGGGTTTAGGGGTTTAGGGGCTAGGGCTCAGGGGTTTAGGGTCAGGGTCTAGGGGTTTTAGGCTTTAGGGGCTTACGCTTTATATATCTCTGAATAATATTGGGTTAGGGGCTATAGGACCCTAAACCACAAACCTTTACGCCATTTCTTTGTACATAATCTAAAAATACTATAAATTAAATCCTATACCCTAAGGCTATTATTATGTATAAAGAAAACGCGTCATGGTTTTGGTTTAGGGTTCACGGGTTTAGGGTTTACGTGTAAAGGGTTGAGGGTCAAAAGGTTTAAGGCTTAGAGTTTAGGGCTAGGGTTCGCCCACGCGGTCTCCCCCGCAACCTCCCACGCCCCTGATCCACCCTGACCCCCCCTGACCCCCCTAAGCCCCCTGACCCCTTGTTCCCCCCCCACCCCCCCAGCCCCAGACCCAGCACTAATACAGAACGGCAGCTCTCTGCAAGCACTGACAGTTGAGCGCGGAACGTTTAATAGTCTTGGTCTTCGCGCACACGCTTTGTCCTGCCGAGCAACAAACCATGAACAGGGTCTATCTTGGGTTATGTCTGAATGCCCGGGGTCAGAGACCGCGTGCATGCACACATAACCCTAAAGTTCACTCTCCTGGCTGGCCAACACGTCAATGCCACGCTTGAGGCGTTTTGGATTAAGGGACATGCTTTCAGTTTAGTATGCCCTGTAATTAACAACAACGCAACCTCCCGCACTTTCTCTTTGGACGGCAGCAGTCACTGGGGCATCCAATCTTGCACCGGGAAACATAATTCTGCCGCTAGCCTTTATTAGCAAGCGCCGTGAAACGTCGACAGAAATCGTCTCAGAATCGCGCATTGACAACACATGCTATCAATGCACCTGCCGATAAGGGAGCCCCCATCACCGGGATGATCCTAAACCCTAAGACCTCAACCCTAGCCGGTTTGTAACCGCTATGTCGATCCCTATTTCGATACATCTACAAAGAATCAAAACGCATCCAGACTCAGCCCGCGGCGATATGGGAGGCTCGATCACGCCGTCGCGGTCGTTGACCGCATCCGATACGATGAAAGGGCAAGGTACATGTGGTGTAAATTAAGCAAAACAACTGAACTGCCTGCCATCACACCAGTGTCGGCAGTGCTTTCTTAATGCAGAATAAAGGAAATCAGTACCCTGGGATCCTGGAGAACCCTCTTGGCCCAAAAAAAAAGGGGTAACCGCTCGTTCTTAGGTGGTTGTGCTTTTTTTGTTGATTAACTGAAAGAATGGTTTCTTTTTGTGGGTCGTTGTCCCTTTTTTAAGGGCCGGTGTTTGTGTGAGCTATTGGAATGGACATGTCCCAAACATTTGCTGAAAAGTGCTTTGGTATTTTCTGCAGCATGGCCCAATATGTATGTGATACATGCGCTGGTCGTGCGAAGGCACACATGCAAAATTGTTCGGTGCGCAGTCAGTAGCAACAACGCGTCACAGTTTCAAGCAAGCTGAGTGTTGGACATGCATACGGTACATATCTGTGGGAGCAGGAAACAGCAACTAATTAAACCCCCGGGCCTAGCTAACCTAACAAATGCGTACTTCTACGCATCTGTTAGATTAGCTGCTTATTATATATAGGCCGGTGTAAGTATATAGGTACATTATAGAATACAATATGGTTTAATACGTATAGGATGCACTTTCCCACTTGTGCGCGGGAAGTGCGTGATGGATGTCTACCCGCGAGCTGAAGTTGCTGCTTGGTGCGCCTTGCAGACTGTGCGTTGCATGCATGTCAGATTTGAAGTTGCAAGCCTATATGCCAGTGTGACTGTTTTGACTGTGACAGCGTTCATGCTGCTTTTTGGCTCCCACGCAGTCAGGCATCACGCGTCTGTAGCGTCAGCTGCTAGGGATATGGAGTCTGATGAATCTGACAGTCCCGCAGGCAGCAACTGGACCTTAGTCAGTGATGCACCAACGTCAACCAGTCCAGCGGACCCAGCTTGCAGCCAGGGACACGTGCCTGTGCGGCCACTGAAAAGAAAGCGACGGATCAGCAACAGCTCCACAAGTTCCTCGTCCAGTTCGAGCTCTGAGCCGGCAATTGCCAAGGCCAAAGCGTCAGCGTGCAGCCAGCCAACAAGTGAATCACAGCCCGTGGCTAGGGAAAGTACCCTGCCAGCGGCAGAGGAGGTGTGGCCGGCGCCAAAAGCTGTGGAGCCTACAGCTCTGCCTGTTGGGGGTTTTTTCCGCGCCATACCGACAGTGATGCCAGCAAGCTTGAGAGCCTTGCTTCGGCCTTTGCGGCCGGGCTTACGGCCCCCAGCGCAGTCAGTGCCACCGCGCGCCACTAGCTGTTCGAGTCCAGTGCCTCCGTGCGTGCCTGGCGCTTTTGATTCGCACACAGCAAAGTACCCACCCACGCCCAAAGCAGCCGCAAGTGGCAGTAATCCGTGAAAAGTCCTGGGAACTATACGCCTTGCGTATTCTGCACAAATTGGTATGCACTGCAGATCTTGCACGCCTGTCATGTGCCTGCAGAAAACGCTTGTGTGTCATACCCCTGCTTTTCGCAGATGCAATGTGCAACCTAGGACAAGCTTGTTTCCGCATTAGTTGAGGGCCCCAGATGCACGCCGTGACACCTATTATAGTTCTAAGCAATTGACAGGACGGTCTGCCAGGCCAGTGATGAGCAGCGATTGCAATGTAGCATTCTGATATCACAGCTTAACACAATCTGCAGACATCGCTGATCTGACCATGGAGAGTGAAGGTTTCGAAGAGCCTGAGGCCTGGCAGAGGGCAAGTGCACCACGCATATAGGGTTTGAGCCTCTGATTGCGCTGCCAGGGTGATGAGGGGGTTACCAATGAAGAAGAGGCTCTCTCTGCGTGTGTGTCTTAACTATATAGGGGTTCTTGCTTTCCATTTCTGTGCCCTGACGAGGTTGTGGCGTTGATGACGCGGCACCTGAAGCCGCTCCTTTGCAACGTTCAAGGCATGTTGGGTCATCTAATTGTCAGAAGTGCGGACAATGTGCGCGGGTGTCACTCATGCAGCCTGCTGCGCAGAACTGAAAGTGATGTGGCCTCACTGGTCCAAAATTGCAGCTCCGAAAACACCTATACCTCTGGATTTCATTGAGACTGACGGCTACCCGGCAATCCATGCCTGCATTGAAGCTTTGAGCGCCTTGCTTGCTAGCTTTAAATGTGTTTGTGTTGATCCTGCCCTCTGTCAACGAACCCAGCAATTTTGTTCCTGAGGCGAGGCCAAGATTTATCGTGTCCCGGCCCCCAGGGCTTTCACTGTGGCAGCCTCTTGTCTGAGTTCATGTGTAGCTGCGCGCACGCTGGATGTCACACACATGTCCGGAGTCCAACTTAGGTGCACCAGGCGCATGGTAATCGCGCCCTTGATGACCTGGATCTTGGGATTATTGCTTCGATATTGAAGAGAAGCTGCGCGAGAGTCAAGAAGCTTCTTGGAAAAGCGGAGCATCATGGACTGCAAGAAGTTGCATGCTACCAGGACTTCCATAAAGTGGTTGAGAGTTGGTTGTAGCTGCCAGCAGGGTTGTGGCATCTGAGTTCCTCCTATTCTACAAAGATTGATTCTCTCAAGGGCCTGTGTCTTGGGCTGCAATATCTTGCTGAAAGCAGCAGTCAGCAGACTAGGTTGTGCGTTGCCCAGGATGCAAACTTGGCCGAAAAACCCCCGCAGAAAGACCCAGTCGGCAGCTTCAAGGCCAGCTGGCGATGAGTGTCTTTGGTCCAATTCTGAATGTAGGCAGTGTCAAGGATGTGTTCATTTCCATGTTCAAAGCATTAATTCTGAGGAACGAGCCAGCAAATCCTTTGGATACGGATGCAGAGGATCCGGTCCCTGAGGCGAGGGATGCAGAGCCAGGGCCAGAAGCTTTGGATGTGGAGTCAAGCCCGGAAGAGTGACTGGGAAGAATTCACATTGCATGTAGTATGGTTGTTTTGGTTTGGGCCTGTGACAAACGCTTCTTAAGTGGTGCTTTGGAAGGCTAAAGGCTAAATCGAAAGCTCGAAATGTTTTTACATCATTAGCTTCGTCTGGGCTTGTTGACCTGGCTCAATATGATGATGAAGGTGTGGTTCTTTCACATGGTTCCTCCTCTTAAACATAAGCCTAAGCACTTTCTCTCCCGTGCATGTTAAGGCCATCGTCCTCTGCCTTCATACCGAAGTCGCACACTTTGTCAGAAAGTGGGCGTGAGGCTGGCACAGGCACTTGAAATATTGCTGAAGGGAATCTCGGCTACTAGCCTTGATTTTGGCAGGAAGCCCTGAAAAAGTACCGGGACGCTCACCGCAAGGTATTTGGTGAGGCATGCAAATGACGCGCGTGCAAATGTATAAGGGCTTGTATAGGTGCATGAATTCTCAGTGTTGGGTTTGATTATTTGTGTCTGCAATGGCCCCTTAACATATGTATGTAAGATGTGCTGGTCACATCTTACATACACCTATAGTGTTACACTGGGGATTCATGCTTTATTTTTTTCCTCTATTACCCTTCATACTGGAGCATGTGTACTATAGATGACAGTAGGCTGGGGTAGATGGGGTTCAGCATTCAGGTTTTTGCTAGCTGCAGGGTCAATTCATCGGGTTTGCAAGTTCCAGGTTGGAAGTCTCAGGGTGGTGTTGGTCCGGTGTGTGCAGGACACCATAGAGCTGGATGATGACGATGAGTCCGAGAAGGATGACCAGGTCGCGGGTGCGCTGGTACTTGACCGCAGCTTTGTGTCCCAGGAGATGCAGCAGGAGCCAAAACTGCATATGCAATCTGTAAACGAGTGTGCTTTAACAACCTACATTTCTCCCCAATCTCAGGATGAGTCTGGCCCAGGTGGTCAGAAGAAGCGAAGACTAGCCAAGGCCAAGGCCAAGGCGCTTGCAAAGGCGGATACGGCAAACGAGGGTAGAAGGCCGTGCTTTGCTGGCCGTCTGATGCCAATGAACAATCCGGCTGCGTGGCGATGGCAAGCAATCTCTCAGTCTTGGGAGAAGTGCCACAATTGCGTTAACTACTTGAGTGTGTGAACTCGAAGCCCACACCTTGAATCCCAATTGTTTGAGGTATGTTCACCCAAAGAGCAAGGCCACAAATCTGGAGAAGAGCAGGGTGTTGCTGGCGTGTTTTTTCAATTCATAGACAGGATCAGTGTGCTACTCGCCTGAAATATTGCCAGCGCGAGTACTACCTGTCCATCATGGAGTCTGGTGGACTTGGTGACTTTGAGGATCGCCCGGAAATCTTTGATTATGCTGATGTGTACGCCCGCGACTGCTACGTGGAGGATACTGACTTCATGTGATCGCGGATCCGAGTTGAGAAAAAAAAGCCTGCAACTTCATGCCAGCGGATATATGCTAGCTGGTTCCAGCAACTGCCACATGCAATCTTGCGGAGGTACTCCGAAAGTTTCCGCTTCCACTTCTGCATCCAGTCAAGGTCCCTGCTGGCTGGTTTAGATTGCAGCTGCTGCGCTGTGTGCCTGCGCTACATATAGCAACTTAAGCTGTGTGCTGCCAAGCGTTTTGCTCCCAGTCAGCCAAAAGTTGCTGTGGGTTGGACTTTGTGCGTTGATTTCACTTGCGATGCTGCGCTGCCTCATTCTGCTGGCCTTTTCAAGTTTGTCGGGTTCTCGGCAGACCATGTTGCAGGTGTTAACGTGACCTGGTTCTTTCAGATTGGCTTAGGTGGCCGATGGCAGAGGCTGCAGATTCCCTGGTGGAGTCGATGCTGGCGGCCAACATCCCAAAACTGGGCATATTGGTGTGCCTTCTGCTGTCCCTGACTAAGTACTTCATCTGCGTAGAAGAACGTATGAAGATTGTTCGCAATTGCTCCTGCAGGCTCTGGAACAGTGAGGTCCCCATCGCCCCGAGATGGTCCTGTGTCGACCTGTTTTCAGGAACAGGCCAGGTGAAGGTGGGAAATGAAACATGCATTGTGTGCGACATCCGGTAGGTGCCACTTGCACTCAAGTTTTTGATGTTTGTTTCCACCTGGCCCAGTCCGCCTTTGTTCGACATGGACATGCTTGCGCTGCTCATGATATAGAGCTGCGCCCGAGTATGAACATATTGGGCGATGCTGGTTTCGCGCATGGGCCTCAAATTTCAAGTTTCAGACATGGAGACGTAAGCCTTTTAATTTTCTGAGTATATTGAGTAACGCGCTGGTGCAAAAGTGTGATGCTAAGATTGGTGATCCACTCCCTGCTGTGTCTTATTCCTGATGGACCGCGGCCCTTGGCCATCAAAAGCACACTTGTCTTGTTGAAATAGAGGTCAAATGCAAGTTTCCTCCTGCCTAAAGCTAAGGTTCGGAATGTACCAGCCGGTTTGTTCTTCTTGGATATGGATCAACCGATCAACATCCAAGAGAAGCTTGCGTCTTAATTATTCAGCTGGTGCCACCGCGTACTTCTGGGCAGACTGTATTGGACATGCCAAGGTAAAGCTGCCCCACTTGGTGATGAGTCGCTCTTCACAGTGCAGCAGGCAAATCAAATGGTGTCAAGGACGCTTTGCAAGTTTCCTTTGTCTGTCCTGTGCAAGTCCACATATAATTTGTTAGAGGGCTCAGCTGCGAAGGACAATATTGGCGATGTTGGTGAATTTGTGGTATGGCGGCGACATCCTGCTCGAGCAACCATCATCCTCATTAATGCCCTTCCACCCACGAGCCAAGGATCTCACGAGAGCTGCCGAGTTGTTCAGACAGAACGTATATCAGGGAAGTTGGGGACACTGGACTCCCAAATTGACCTCGTTCTACTCGAACAAGAGCCTTGGCAGACTGATGATCTAGTTGAGTTCTTTTCCAGAAGCCACCCCTTACCATATATTGTCTAGCATCCAAGGGAATGGGTCGGCGATCTCTACAGAAGATTCACTCGGGAAATGAGACAAGAAGCGGAGGAACTGCGCGAGATCCTGGGATATGAGAAGCCCACGCGGAAGGATCCCTACGGAAAGGTTTCTGGCACTGCGAGTCTTCGCAAAACCCAGCGACTTGGCGCACTGTAGATAATGAATATTGCAAGCATCACTTATTGGATGTGTCTTGGGCCGCCATGTGTATCTGAGGGAGTATCCGGCTGAGCTTGGCCAGGGTGCCTGCCTTCAAGGCAAAGGATGACTATGATGCGCAGAACGGGCGCCTCACTTGAAACAAGTCCATCTGGAATGTTTTGTAGACTGTAAAAAAATGCCTCCTTATCGCACACATGCTTCGAATAACCCAGGTATCAGCGATTCTACAACGAGCAAGGGCGCCTTGATCTTGGCGACACGTGGGATGATGCCAGGAGCTGGGTCGCTGTCATGAACTCATAAAATCTAGCCATGTTTCTAATATATCAGGTCCTGGTATATATGCTTGAATCTTTGAGGCTGATTTGTGGAGCGTGGTGGTCTATTTGGCGAGATCCCGGCATCTCCGAGTGCCTTCAGCCGGATGGAGGCATGCAACTGCAGCGTCGTAAATTTCATATCACGTGCAACTGGCATTGCGTGGAGGCAGCTTCTGGTGGACCTGAAGGTTCTTTGAGCAGCTGTGGGCCACGTGCCAAAGCTCCAGGCAAAATCATGGACCAACATGACCTTTACTGTGTGCCTCAAATGGGATGGTGCAAGGTAGAAGATAATATGGGGTTCCATATATGCAAGTAAATTTCTAAACTTGGGATTTATTTGTGAAATATGATATTTCACAAATAAATCAAAGTTTTAACCTATAGGTGGGGGACAAAATGTTGCACCCAACAAATGCTAGGAATTGGTGAGCTATATGGCACATATAGCTCACCAATTATTTATAGAGTCAGCAGCAGATAGCTTAGTGCATGTAAGGTAGAGTTCCAGGTACATGTGTAGCGAACAATGGGTACACATAAGCGACTGTTTTGCACCTTTGTTCTGTGCATTTGGTTGTAATCTATATAATCAGCATTTCCCTGTAGTTGGGGTTTGTACGGGTACGGTTTTGTACGGGCACGGTTTTGCACAGGTGCGGTTTTGTACGGGTATGGTTTTGCATGGGTACGGTTTTGTACGGGTATGGTTTTGCACGGGTACGGTTTTGCACGTGAGGAAAGGTTTTGTACGGGTACGGTTTTGTACGGGCACAGTTTTGTACAGGCACGGTTTTGTACTGCAGGTACGGTCTTGTACGGGTACGGGTTTGTACGGGTACGGCTTTGTACGGGTACGGGTTTGTACGGGTAAGGTGTTGCACGGGTACGGTTTTGTACGGGTACGGGTTTGTACGGGTACGGTTTTGTACGGGTAAGGTGTTGTACGGGTACGGTTTTGTACGGGTACGGGTTTGTACGGGTACGGTTTTGCACGGGTACGGTTTTGTATGGGTACGGTTTTGTACAGGTACGGTTTTGTACGGGTACGGTTTTGTACGGGTATACCGTGTTGTACGGGTACGGTTTTGTACGGGTATGGTTTTACACATTAAGCGTCAAGTGTGGTTTGCGTGCTTCGTGCCTGCATGCATGCGTATGGCGTATGTGCCAGTGCATATACTACCCGAATCTAATTTCAGGCACTTGTTTTTTGATTACGGTCTATATGCAAGCGATCTTGTGGCTCCCATCGGTAATATCCTTCGAATATTCAAAAAAAAGTCCAACCGTACAAAACCGTACGAAACCGTACGCCGTGGACCACGGTACATCTTCCGTACCCGTACGAAAACCGTACGAAACCGTACGCTGGTATCAATGGCCCAAAATGACTCAAATCTGCTGGTTTGGGCTCCAGATTTTGGATGGGAGGCCTGCCATGGCTTTTAGCTCCCAGGTGTACAGGGCTCAGTCTTGCCCAATTTGTGCTAGTACCTGAAGCTGCGAAACTTAAAACACAATATTTTTTCCAGGTCAAACTCGACCCTGCTGCGTGGCATGAGCTACCTTGACAGACAGCTTGAAGCGCAGGCCCTTTCCTGTGTGAGAGAATATGAGCTTTTGCGTCGCGTCGGCAATTTTTTTTAAGCAGGCTGAGTTGCGAGAAGCGAAACTGGAGTTGTCCACGCTTCCACCTGGTTCCGAGGTGCAGCTCTGTACGAAAATAAAATACACATGTCGCATCAAAACTCGCAAAATGCTTTCTCTGTGCTTGGATTAAATGCAGGCTTCGTTTGATAGCCAAGCTACAGAAGTCCTGCCTGGTGGAGGTCCCAAGGAGCCTCTGCTCAAGTTCAGTGCGTGCATGTGATTACGATAATCCGAATGACATTCACTTTTCCCAAACCTGCTAATTCATTCAAGTGCTAACGTACGACAGACTGGCCGCACCTGAATGCACCTGGCCAGATGCATCACAACCAACATTGGCAGGTCGCCCTGGATGATGATGAGTTGGACCGCGAGCTCGTGAAGCTAGAAGAGCAGGAGGAGAGATCAGTGCCTTGTTTTTTTTGGACCAGTGTGGCTGCAATTTTGTGTGACGCATGCCACTTTCATTTGCTGGGCAGAGCTGAGGGTGGCTTCCAAAGAGCCATGGATGATCTCGAATCCGAGCTGGAGCAGGCAATGGATGAAGAGGATGAGGCAGCCTTGCATGCTGAGGCTATGCAAGGACTAGAGAAGAAGAAGAAAGATCGCGAAGCTGAGTTAGAGAAAGTTCGTGAGGAAGCCCGACTCGAAGAGCGGAAGCGCTTGCAGGCAGAGCTTGCTGCTCGCGAGGCAGCTGAGCAGGCTGAGAGAGCCAAGCTTGAAGAAGCTCGGAAGCTTGAGGTGCAGGTCCGTGAGGATCTGCTTCGCCAGGAGAAGCTTCGTGAGCAGCAGGAGGTGGACAAGCTTCGCCAGGAGAAGCTTCACCAGGAGAAGCTTCGCCAGGAGAAGCTGCGCCAGGAGAAGCTTCGTCAGGAGGGCGAAGTACGTGCAGGCCCATTGCCTCGCCGACGCGTGCCACGTCTTCTCGGCTGGACATGTCGCCTTGCTCGGTAGAGTTGCAGAAGCTGCGCGAGGAAGAGAACTTGCTGCAGCAGCAGATCCAGGAAGTTGAGAGCGCGCAGGTTGACGAGAAAAAGCGTAAGGTCCTGGAGCAGCGGGCCAAGAACGAGCAGCTGCGGCAGAAGCTGGCGAAGCTTGCCCCAAGTCTGACACCGGCAAGCGCCAGTGCCTGTAGCGAAGGTGAGAGCGCGAAGGCGCCGCCAACCCCGACTGTTGTGAAGCCGACCATGCCACCTCCCCCGCCTTTGCGCCGAACCGCGAAAGGAGGTAGCTTGGAGGCCCCCTCTTCGAGTGCAGACGGGTCCCAGCCGTCTCAGGGAGCCGAGGCCATCCCCGAACCAGGTCTCAATAATGTATGACTAATGTATGGTGTTAGAGTGCTGTATTGTGGCATTGAGCAGAACAATGCAACAATATAGTGACTGCTTTGCTTCATGTAAGGACCCAGGCTCGACTGCGTCGTACATCCAGGCGGTCCGGCGAGCATGCCGAAATGCTCACAGGTGTACGCTCGAAATGCTTGAAGCATGGCGTGCCGGCGGCGACACTCGCAAGAACATGATACGACAATTTGTTGACAACAATCAAGATTGTCTGAAATGCACCATCGAGATGATCTTGCAAGACACGCTGACACAGTCTGTGCCTTAATAGCAGGACTTGCATGCATTCAGCATTCCAATAGTGTATTTCTGTCCAGTGCTTTGCGATGTGACCTAGGGCAGAGACGCTGTGCCAGAACTGGCTGACAGAAGAAGGCGTGCTAGAGTTCTACAAAGGGAACCAGGACAAGGCCGATGCGGCCATGCTGAAGGCAGTGAAGGAGGGCCGCCGCTTGCTCAATTAAGTTTGGCGCAGACATGTTGCTTGAATTTAGTAAGTGTTGCCTTGTATGCTTGGTCCTTGATTTTTCTATCCAACCTTAATTGATGTGTTCTCCGTCAGGAAGCAAGGATGATCCAAACTTGCCACCTGGCACCGGGCTCGTTTACAAGATCGTGGTTGAGGAGTCGGACGCCGAGAAGTTCGAGCGGCGCAGAACTATCGAGGCGAGAGTGACTAGCCTGGCAAAGGATGCTAGGCCCGAGGCCAAGCAGTTGTTTGCGGAGCTGTTACTTGCTTGCATTCTGAATTAATTAGCCTAATGAATGCATGGTTTCTTGGTGTTCTGAGGGTATGTCTCATCAAAGTTTGCTTTATTCAGGCAAGCAAACAAGATTGCTGGCCTGGGTGGCGGCGCTGTGGATGACAAAGACGCTGGAGGCAAATCATTGCAGATGATTTTTTTGTAGAGCAATGACTCATGATCTTAATAGCTGGTTTTTTTGTTTGACTTCTTGGCAGGCTCCTCGACCCCGCCTGTGAAGGCCAAAGCCACAGCCACGAAGGCTAAAGGCAAAGCAAAGGCGGCTGCAAAGGCAGGAGTGTTCGAGCTGAACAAGGTTCGTGCCACGGACCTCAAGGAGGCCTTCCCGAGGTACAACCGGGAGGCCACCAGGAAGAGCATTGAAAAGGAAGTGCTCGCGAAGGTCGGGTATCATGATGACTCTGCAGTGTCTTGCTATAGACTAAAGATCTTGACATGCAATTTCCCTATGTTGCACTGCTGCAGGTTGGGAGATATGCCAAGCTTGAGCTGCAGCTCCAGGGCGTTGAGGAGGCACAGGTTTGCTTGTCTACCCTGCACACCGCCAAGACAACGATGGAGGAGAAGTGGAAGGCCTTCATGCATATGTTTGCGTGCGCGTGTTCTGTGAAGTCTGCAGTATCTTCAGCGTGTAATATGGGCCATGTCTGCCAGGCTTTGAAAGCTGTCACTGACACGTCAGAGGAGACGACCTGGCAGGCGACACTGAAGGCTCGCGCGCCTTAGGTCACCGTATGTTGCTGATTCCATGTTTCGTTTTTGAACCTCAGGATCTGGCAAAAGCCTACTTGGTTTTCTGCGGCAAGGAGGTGCAAAATGGATAGCGATATCTTCGTTTTGGCGCTGGCACTTTCAAATGCGCAGGACTTCGCAGCCGGCGTGGCGCGGGTGAACACGAAGACACCATCTGAGGACCAGTGAGGTCTCTTGAGATTTTCAAAGCTGATTTTGGGCTACATGCCTCAGCTGCCATGTGCGATATCTGGATTGAGGCGGCGCGTTTCCAAGAGCCTCTGAAAAAACTGCCTGCAAAAGACGTATCCGTTCCCCTCTGATTCGTATGATAGAGCATGCTATAGATGCCAGGCTCCAATGAATGTCTGAAAGCGTCAAGGCACGCCTGTTTGCACGCATTGCTTTGCACTGGCCGAATTTTCTTTATATTGGAGCTTGCCAGGAATGCTGTTCCCAAGTTGCAGTCCAGGAGGGCCCGAATCCTGGCTTCCAGAGTTCAACGTGGCGCATGGAGGCATGCGCCTGCGGAAATTCAGATTCGCAAGCGCAAGCTCGATGAATCTGGACTTCCTTATCGCCTGGAAGAACTGAAGGCTGCACCGCTTCCTAGCTTGACGATACAGAAAGGCCTCCAGCAGAAAAACGCGGATGTCAAGTTCTTGAGTGAAGTTTTCAATGCTGCGAACATGGAATCTGGCAAAAGGATGTCAAAAGTGACGCAAAGGCTCATAGGCCGGGGTCGCGAAAGTGCCTTTCACAGAAATTGGTCACGATCCTTACCGAAAGTGTCCAGTGTCGATATCCCCATTCTACTTTCGAAGCAGAAGAAAAGGGTGGGCATTCGAAAGTGCAGTTCCTCAGTTGCAGCTTCAAGGTTGTTTTGTGTTCCAGTTCCCATTGAACCCAGTTATTTGGCCATGGCTTTCAGGTTAGGGGTTGTTTCTTAATTGGTGTTTCCCATAGATTGAATCCCTCCCTGCCTTCGCGAACTCTGTGAGGTATTTTCTAGGCGTAAGCCCAAACTTTTGCATATTCGGAACTTTGTGCACGCGTGTTCCAGTGCATGTACATCAGCTGAGGTGTGATCTTGCCAAGTTCATACTTTGCATGGCTGGAGAAGAGACCGTGGCTGCTGAAGGCAATTTGCCATGGAGACTCCTCTAGCGAACAACGTGCAGAGCTGCTGAGCTCAAAATCTGAGCCTTGCGCAGGATTGTGTTGTTCTGGTTTGGGCACAGACACATTCGCAATTTCTCTGGGCACTTGGTATTGCATCTCGCTAAGGTTGAATGCTGCTCTACGTGCAAGTCCCGTGCTCTCATATGATGGAGGTCAGGCAACTAAGTTGTTCTGCGTTTTGCCCTGTTTTGTAATTTTCCGCTTACACTCGTGTGTGCTTGGAGGCCCACGTGATTTGCCGTGCCGAATCCATGGCGACGAGGGGCCAGGGATGAGAGGAAAAAATGTTCTGGTGATCAACTTGTCTTTCCCGTTTTCGCATTCTGGAGTGCCCAGCCTGGATAAGTTTACGAGTACTTTTCTGAGCTGCTGCATGCTTCAGGGCCTGTGTGAGCTGCTGCACTGAGGATACCCTACTCACGAGATTGGCGCTATGCGCCTTGGTTTTTTTCATCTCCAACAATGCATTCAATCCAACTCCCCATGCCCACCTATTGCAATAATATCAAATCCCAAGGTGTTCTTCCCGGGCAGCAAGTACTTTCCCGTGCGATGCAGAAGAACAAGAAGCTGGGGGTACATTTAGAAGCAACCCTGGATATGCTGATGAATCACATTTGCCGTGATCTAGAAAGAACGTGCCTGGGCTACTTCATGTATTCACGTGGTCACAATCTAGATTGGTGCCTTCGTCCGGTGTCTGCGCTAGGACATTCGTGCTGGACAAGATACGACGACGCCTGGTGTTTTTCGGAGTGGCAGGGGACCAGAAATGGTTCCAACAGCTGCTGCATTTGCCAGGAGCCCAGCCGCGCATGTGACATGCAGCTTATTGCTTGGTTGTGCGTTCGCAGCTAAGTCCGCGGCACTGGAAAGGCACCAGCGCAGCAGAGGGAAACAGGACAACTGCGGGGCGTTACTTGTTTGCCGTGACTTGAAACCCTACACATCGATACCCCCTAAATTTAAATAGCGTATTGTGCTCGTACTTGGTACTTGCACAATACATCATTATAAGATGCCTTAATTCAAACAATGCTCTTCCTGAGTTATATGCCCCCAG
Organism: Symbiodinium pilosum; assembly: GCA_905231905.1. Taxonomy (NCBI): domain Eukaryota; class Dinophyceae; order Suessiales; family Symbiodiniaceae; genus Symbiodinium; species Symbiodinium pilosum. Next base: position 2,086 of record CAJNIZ010048091.1, on the reverse strand, counting down.
GTTAGGTCATGTTCATGGGACCCCTGTATATTAAGGGTAGGTACTAGTAGATACCCCCCAATCTTGGAAGAACATTGTTTGAGTTAAGTCTACAAAACTAATTTGTTTTCAGATATTCCTCATGCACGGCAGCAATTAATGTGCGCACTGACTACGCTACTGCCTCGCTTACATCAAATCTAGGAAGTTGTGAGAGTCTACTGTCAATGCAGGATGTGTATGCAGTGCAAGCGCCGTGGCAACTATGTTGTTGTTTTTGTTTTTTTGTTTTTTTTTCTGTATTTTGCTGTCAAGAAATCCAAAGTACCTCAAGCAATGACAAAATGTATATCTGAGGTTGGCTGCCACACGTGATGATGGTGATGGCTCGACTTTGTTGGCAATTGGCTCCAATCATTACATGAATGTGTTCGGTGACGCGCCCTGGGAGGCTGATGGCCGCGAAACCAATACAGACACATTCCTCCGCAATGAGCAAATCTTGCTGACCATTTCTGATTTCAACCCCTCAAAAACATAGATTTCGACAGTTCTATGATTTTTTATATGTAAGGGACCTGACTAAGGAATTCATGGAGACACTGAGAAGATCCAACGCAGTGCTGCCAGCAATTGCTACCGTGCGGGGATTCTCGAACCACCTCATCCATTTTGACACGCTCCACGTCCTCTATCGGGGCTTCGGGCCCGATTTTGTTGGATCTACCTTGCTGTCAGTGTTTGGGAGCAGAGCGCTGGGTGAAGCTCATGATCTTGCGCACGCTTGGTGCAGACTGCATGGCTGCGAGCTCTCTGTTGAGGAGTTCAGCTTTGCCTATGAGGGCAAGTATCCAAACCTCATGGCCAAGGGGTGGGATGTTCGCTTGCTCATCTTGTGGCTGGCTACTTGGATGGCATTGGTACTCCGTTTCAACGCACCTATACAAAGCCAGACTTAAGGTTTAGGGTTTGGAGTTTAGGGGTTTAGGGTTTAGGGGTTTAGCTTCAGGGTTTAGGGTTTAGACGGGAAGGGACAAAATATCAAATTTGTAGCAGGCTGAAGTGGTGCCTCGCCGCACGCAGCACTGGCAAGATCAGGAGCATGCCAAGGTGATGAATATGAGCCTTGCCAGCTTAGCATGTGGTTAGTGTGTCTTTAGACCTGCCTGGCATACATGTGAAATTAAAGCGCTCATTCCTGAGATGCTTTGCGTGCTGTTTCAGGACAGTGCGGTCGCTTGCAAAGAGTATCTGACTTATGGATGCTGCTGCGTACTTGATTCCGGAAGAGAAGATACCAAAAGCTGAACAATACGCACGCAATTTCCTGGTGGGATACGTATGGCTGGCTTTTGCAGCCTACGTTGAGGGGCAGAAGCTCTTCAAGATCCGTCCGAAGATACTTGGCCCAACCGAAGCTAAGCTGTTACTGACAACAGATAGGTGTTAAGACTTACACCCTTACACCTGATCGCGGTTTAGTTTTTGAATGCACCTTAGGGAATAGGAATCAGAATTTAGGATTTGGGGTTTTGGATTTAGGGTTCCAGGTTTATAATGTGTGGGGTTTAGGGTTCGCAGCTTGGGGATTAAGTTTCAAGTGAATCTGAGGTGCCATACGTGGCTGCATATGAACCAGCTGAAGAACTTGCCGCTCAATCCGAAACTGAACTCTTGCTTTAGCGACGAAGACTTTGTGCGCAGACTCTGTAATGTCGAGACTGTGATGCATTAGTTTTTCTGGGAGTCGGAAACTGCAAAATGCCTGTGCAACACTAAAGCTGAGGCTTCAGGCTGCCATGCTGCTGGAATACGCGCAAGCTGCCTGAAACGGTACTTGTGCAGTACAGTTGTGCACTGGATTTCGAAGTTCCCAGAGCCGGCTGCCTGAAAACATTTCCTACTGCGTCTTTGCTGGTGCACTTGAGCAGCTTGTGTTAATGAAGTTGCGCATGTCAGGACACATGAGCATGGTGATGAGCTAGTATTGCGGTTGAAGAAGGTTTTGCATGCCCCCAAAAAAAGGGCCATGACCCAAAAATGAGCACTTACCCCTTTTTTTTTGGGCCAAGTGGGTTCTCCAGGATGGAAGGCAAAGTCAAAGCAA
>CAJNIZ010048090.1:890-12083 GCA_905231905.1 Symbiodinium pilosum | reverse complement strand
AACCGCCCCCACCACCCCCCACCCCCCGCCCCTAATGCTAAGAATTCCTGCTCTGGGGTTAATGTTGGGGGATGGGAGTACTTCAGAATTGTAGGGGTATCCACGATCGTTCATCGTTCAAGACGCTTGATTTGGAGATGCTATGGACACAAGAGAGACATGTAGGATGTTATACGATGGCTGGAACAGATTCAGCATTACCAATGTCTTTCCCTAACCACCTCATAGTTGTGACAAAATACACCCCAAAGCGCTATTCCAATTCTCAGGCACCAGTTGTTTCCTAAACCCTAAACCAGTATATACCCCTGGTGACCTTGGGGCTTGAGATTTTGGGTCTACTTGCAGGTTCATGCGACTTGGTAGTCGCTTAGTAAAAGCCCTACATATAATCCCTCATATCTTGTCGTATGTAGGGTTATTACCTCAATTATATAAGCAGGGTTGTCACCCAAACATAAGTAATTTCTGGAATCCATGAACCCAAACCCTAATCCGTAGACCCCACCTCCATCTGGAGGTTCTTAAGTCAAGTCAGCTCACAGCCCTACAGATGCGACCCCCCAAATTACCATCTGAGCCATAATCTAAAACTCCTAGTATCCCCCTTAATAACCCCTATAATACTGCCCTATATAACCCCGTTTAAGGAGTTTAGACTACAGCTCACATATCATGCTGTATGACCTTATTCTTGCTGTGGTTGAGTAAGGGTTCCGGGTTAGGAGTACTTTCCATAAAATCGTCAGACCCGAATTAGAGCTCGCCGAATCCCCGAATCCCCATAATCCCCTTATAACCCCATGTAATACTTAGGGTCCGTAGGGGCCACAGAGAGAGAGAGAGAGAGATGTATATATGTATACATAGGAGCCACTGTCTCAACTCCTAGTATCCCCCTTAATGACCCCTATAATAGTCCCCTATATATTCCCCTATATAATCCCCCTTTAAGGAGTTTAGACTATGGCTCATATCGGAAATACAGGAGGATTAGGGGGGAGGGGGAGATCCCTGCTAGTTCTGGCCTTAGGGATGACTTTGGGGTTTAGGGTTTAGGGTTACACCCTAAACCCATACACCGGAAAAAGCCCTAAACCCTAAACTCACCAACCCCAGCCCTTAGCCCACAAAACCCAGACCCTGAACCCCCAATTCCTGCACTGCAAAGCCCCCAAAAAACCCACAAGAGTTCTACACCCTGAGCCCTGAGCCCTAAATCCCCAACCCTAAGCACCAAACCCTAAACCCTAAATCCTAAACCCTAAACCCTTCTGGTGCTGGGCTTCCCTACACTTGCGGCTCGCAGTTGCGAAGGTTCTCCAGGCTGTCGCCTTCCACAGAGATAGCGATTCCCTAGTACCAGAGGGGTTTAGGGTTTAGGGTTTAGGATTTAGGGTTTAGGTAGGGATTCCCTAAGGCCCCAAGTGCCAGGTAGGGTGTAGGGTTCAGGTGATTTTGGGCTTGGGGTTTAGGCGGGAAGGGGACAGGAGGTGGTCGTGGCTTCGGGTTTAGCAGTTTAGGATTTGGGGGTCCCCCAGAGATAAACCTTTTCATGATGGTAGCGTTGTACATACCCCGGAAAGTTTAAGGTTATCCACTCAGCTACTGAGTTTTTTACGGGCCGTATGAAGTTGAGGATTGAGGGTTTGGGGGGAACGTAGTAAGTAGGTAAATACACCCTAAACCCTCAACCCTAAACCCTGAACCCTATCGTTTTCACGGTTATAAACTCTGAGCCCACTTGCCAAGGCCAACTAAAGCCCCACACCCTAAAACCCAAAGCCCCAAACCTGAAATCCCAATCCCAAAAGCCCAAACCCCAAACCCTATAGTCCCCCTTAAGTAGATAGAATATGGGGTTTAGGCTTTAGGAGTTAGGGTTTAGGTTTTAGTCCCCCTTAAGTAGATAGAATATGGGGTCTATGGGGATCTTCATATAAAATACCCAAATCCATATTCTATCTACTTCAGGGGGACTATAAACATAGCAGGCCTAACGCTCTGAGGCTAGGGACTTATGTACGATACTTAGAGGATCTGGATCTCTTGACGTAGTAAGTGTGCTTAGAAGCTGGGGTTACAAGGCTTATAGTAACGGTTCTTAGGGATGGTAGGTAGCCTTATGAAGTCCAAAGATCATCCAAGTAGTACCTAGGATCCCAAAAGCCTAGGACCTAAAGGGTCCCCGTTTTGAATATGGTTTACTGTTATAAAGAACTTAGGACCCCCAAAAGGGAAGAAGGGCTTATTTAACACCCCCGCTGGCATAACGGCCGAGATTTAAGGTACTTAGTCGCATGTAGGATTTTTCGTATCCACCGACACTTTTGGCCCATGCTAAAGGAGGCTGATGAGGTGGGCAGTGGCCAGGTTATCATTCTGGTGAGCGTGCCAAACTTTTTAGGGGATTGGGAACAGTTTAGAGCTTGGGTTTGGGTGCTCGCGGGATGATGGTCGTAGTGTTTAGGGGCTTAGGGTTTGGGGGGCATTGGGACGCGGAGAAGCACTGAACAACGTAGCCAACTCTCACAGGATGACCAACTCTCACAGGATGACGCCCCAAGAAATATGCAAGTAAACCTCACGCGTCTGCTGTCAGGGGTTTGGGGCGTAGGGTTGAGAAGTTTGAAGGCGCGCCCCGCACAAACAGCCAAGACGCCCTGACGCTAAACCCTGAACCCTAAACCCTACACCCTCAGCCCTAAGACCAAAGTGCAGCAGCATGAAACCTTAAACCGCCGCAGAGGTACCGAAGCAAGTGAAGAAGCCTTAAACATGACTGAAACTCTTTCCAAATATTGCACGATCTAGGCCGATATGCCTGAAAGCAAATCTATATACAGCCAGTTTCATGTACATGTTTATTCTATTTTGCGTCTGATCCTACAAAATTCCATTCATGTAGGTCCTTATTCCAAGCCCTTCAGCCCTAACCCACCACATGGCAAACACCCGGCCGACCTGCATCTTCGTCAATGTAGCGGCTCTTGGCAAACATGCCGGGGTCCTGTCCGAGTTACTCATATGGGGATTCTCAGCATCCAGGGCCCCAGCGGACACTAGGAATATATAGACTCCTTTGATGTGCTTACGTGGGGTTCATCGTTATCGCAATTCGAAACCTAGGACCCGGAAGAAGATCTTCCTACTGGTTGAGATATGCAGCTCTGTTTCGTCGGTTTACATTTCCTTGAAATAGACGAGAAAGAAGGAAACATGATTGATGAACGTTTCCAAACTGAGCCCTACATCCTCAACCATAAACTCCACGCAAAAATCCTGATGCTCCGGTTGAGACAAGGTCCCAGAGAGTAGATTGCGCAAGTTAAAGCTTTGAGGTTTAAGGGCTAATCTTCAGGGATCAACGTTTGGGATCTAAGGTTTCGGTTGTAGGGTCTAGGGCTTATTATACCGACACGTAATAGATGTGGCTTCTTCAAGGTGCGCGGTTCGTGCCAAATACGAGTATAGTAATTAAGTGGCATTAAAGAGCTTATAGTTTTTGCTCATCCTGGCTACAACCCAACAACTGACGGCCCGTCAACTTACAAGTTCGTACAGAGAGCCCCTAAACTCTAAACCCGAAACCCTGAACCCAACCTAAAACCCTACATCCTAAGATCTAAACCCTAAATCCTGAACGCTTACCACTAAATCCTAGACCCAGTCTTTACACGCATGGTGTGCCTTCGGGGTCTGACACTCCCCCGCGTCCCTACTGCCAAAGGAACAGCAAACTCTTGGGTAAGGGTGTAGGGCTTAGGATTTAGGAGTTAAGGTTTATGGTTTGGGGTTTGGCGTTTAGGATTTAGGATTTAGGGTTTAGGACTTAACAATTCCTACGGCTTCTTCCTATACGTAATACGTACCACAGAAAAAGAATGGGAGGATTCTCTACATCCAGAGTCCGAAGCCCTTATAAACCCTAAACCCTAACCTGGAGAGTGGGACTTTTTCCGGCGTACCACATTCCCTAATTATGAGGATCCACGCACGCAACTATTCTTTCCAACGTCCATGATTCATTAGGGTTTAGGGTTTAGGGGTTCAGGGTTGAGGACCTCAAAAATATGCGGGAAAAACAACCCTTTTGGCTCTTTTCTTCAAGGATTCCGGGCCCCACTTTACCTAGCTCCCAGCTCTAGGTATACTCGGCTCGCAAGATTTTCCTTCTGTATGCTTCAGAGGATGAACCCTAAACCCTATACCCTAGGCCCTAAACCCTAAGACCTGCCTCCATGAAAGACATATCTACCGCCGCTGCTGCCATCTCACCTTCCAGGGTTTTAAGCGCTTTGGGGGGAGGGGGCAAGGTAAGAATTCAGGTTTCCGGCTTTAGGGCTTGGGATTTAAGGTTCAAGGTTTAGGGTCGATTGGGCTTCGGTTGACGTGTGAACATGGAGTGTCCCCTTCCTTAAGAATAACGTCACCAAAAAAAGGTCTCTAATTGTTGGAAAACACTCGTATAGGCGTGAGGGCTTGGCGGACTTGGTAAGAAGGCTAATAATGGTACTGGCTGGGCCATTTTGCCACTTGTAGGTGTTGTAAGGAAAACTTACTAAAACGCAAACCCCTGCACCTAGACTCGCCTAATCCTCGTGGCCCTACCCATAGGATTTCGAAGTTTTTGAGTACCATGGACACTTCTGGGAGAAAAACAACACCAGAAAGATCTAAGTCTCAGGGAGTTAACGCGGAGTTGGATTGGGCTCTGGCCTTTTCCGGGCCACTAATTGTACTCCCATAACTCTAGAAGAAGGAAATCCACCTGTGTGCACCCCACTGATCCCACACACTCCCAAGACCCTCAATATACATGTTAAGCCCCAGCCCAATGACGTCCAGCCGCAAACCCTGTGCCCTATACTCCTCAAGCTCTCCACCGCCAAACTGCTTGAATCCCCCAACCCCTCATAGCCCTGAATCCAACACAGTGCCTACAGCCTTAAACCCCAAACCTAGATCCCACGATTCCCGAACAAATCGGCCTACAGTACCCCGAACCCTCAAGCCAGTCGGTGCGAAACCCTTTTCCATATCCCACCTTGTTTTGGGGCAGGGGGCAAAAGGGTTCGTGGAGCTTGCAAATAAAGATCCCTAAACCTTGAGCCCTTTACATATCTGGGTTTGCAGCCGTACGTAGAATCCCATTGACTGGGCCGGGCCTATGTAAGCAAAGGTATAAGCAAGACGACTGTAGCTCCAGTGAGGGTTTTTTGGTTTTAGGGTCATGTAGGGTGTAGGGTTAGGGTTTAAGGGTTTAAAGGCTCAAGCGTTTAGGGTTTAGGGTCCAAGGGCTTCGGTTTTAGCGTGCAAGGTTTACGGGTTTAGGTGTTCAGAGTGCAGGGATGCCCTCTGAACCTCCAAGTATGGTTTCAAAATCCATCAACCCGCCAAATCAATGCAATCCTTAACTCAAAATCCATCAAATTATATCAAACCCTAAATCTTAAACGTTCCACACCTAAACCCTAAACCCTGACCCTTGTACCCTAAACCAAGAAGCCCGCCTGGTGTCCTGCCTCGTAGCCTCGACTTTCGTGTTCTCTGATTTCCTACTTCTTGTAAGACGGCTGCGTACAAAAAATCAAGGGAATATTAGGTTCGAGCGTTTAGGGCTCTTAAGAGTTTAGGGGCTCAGGGGCTTACGTCTCATAGGGTTTAGGGTTTATAGGGTTTAGGGTCTTAGGGTTTATAGAGTCTCGGGTTTATATGGTTAAGGGTTCAGGATTACGAGTACTTAGATGCTCCAGGCCCTATTGAAATGTGGGTAAGAGGGCCCAAACTGTGAGCATTTTAGTCGAATAGAGGGTAGTTGGAGGGTCGTGGTAACGAGTCGGGCTAAGGTGGGGTTCATACATATATATATGTAGATATATACATAGAGAAATAGAGAGACAGAGAAAGCTCAAGGGCTTCCGGAAGTTGAGGGGCGGCTCGAGAGGAGGAGCTGAAGCCCCATTCAATGCAGGGATTGTTTGCTGGATCCCTTGTTTGGATCAATAGCTTTGTTGTCCTTTACCTATGACCTCAGTATACTCGAATACCGCAATGCCCCAAGTTTGAGATTAACACAGTCTTATCAGTATCAACAATATACAGCCTGAACCCAAAACCCCTCACCCTAGAACCATAAAACCCCAAACCTCACACCCTGAAACCCTAAAATCCTAAGCCCTAAACCCTACACCCTAAACCCCTAAACCCTAAACTCGAAGCTTAGCCACCAGAAAGGTTAGTTACATGCGGAGCCAGGAGATGTTACCATTGGTGTAGGGACATACGGTTTAGGGTTTCTGGCTGATTACCTGCCCAATTCACATCACCAATTTCTGGGCAGGGCTGTGTCCAGTCGCCGCCCTCAGCAGTTTGCTGAACCTTCTGCGATGCTGCTGCTTGCTCTTCTGCCACAAGCCTCTGCATAGTCGTGAGGAAGCTCTGATGCTCGCGATCATCGTACATGGATTCCAAATGTGTTCAGAACTATTGGCGGTCCTTAGCACCAAGCTCCTTGCCCCACTCATGTTCAGCGCGCTTGGAGCTGTAGATCTCGGCCCAGTTATACTTCCTGCATGCATCGTACTGCTCCGCGAAGTTCGTGAGGTAGAAGTGCTTCGGGTTGCCCTCTGCCACACTTGCGCCAATGCGCATCCACGCCTTTCGGGCTTCGTCTCGAGTGCATGTCAAGCAACGAAGTGTCGTACAGCTTCTGGTGGTCGTGTATGCGGCACTTCTGCAGGCTGCTGCTCATGAAGCCAACAAGAAGGCCGCCGTTCTTCTGCAGAGCTGCAATCATGGTCTGGCAAGCCTCCTCAAATTCCCTGGAGGTTACAGGGCTGCTGGTACCATCTAGTCGCATGACCCGCACATGTTTTATGTCGTCAACACATTTGATGATGAACGGTGTTTGCAGCCGGCTTCCAAGAAGATGATTCTCGACTGCGAAGCGCTCCGCATCCGCAAGCCCTGTCCGGTGCTGGGCAAGCACTTTAATGCCTCTGGCGCAACGACGGTACTCCGAAGCTTCCTCTTTTGGGACTATAAGATATTTCGGGTTTTTTGGAAACAGAACCGGCAAGAAGCGAAGCGTCGTGAAGCGAGTCGGATCCTCAGTGATGCCCCGAGACAAGATGGAGACAGGGACTGTTTCAAATAGAGGCGCAGACATGTCGAAAGCACGGCGTGGCAGGCAGGAATTTCACGAGTAACTTCGACCCTGGAAGCAGCAGGTCTTGCTGTGGCTGGCGAACGGCTTGTTAAGCGAACACTTAGGGTTCAGGGGTTTGAGGCTAAGCTTGAGGGTTTCGGCGTTACGGCTTGGTGTAAGGCTTCAAGGCTTACTGTTGGACCTTCAAAGTATGCCGAAAACTAGCCTGCTTGGCTACCTTGATTTCTTTTGGGCAATCTCTTTCCCACCTTTGGGGTCCATGTACTGAGCATGAAGGGACTGACCTCCGCGGTTGCTAGAAGGATGAATGTAGAATTACAATATTTACTCCGGCAAACTTTTAGAGAAAGCGAGCCCAAGGCAATAAGGCCTAAGCAACCAAACCCCAAAAGCTCTAAACCCTAAACCCTGAACCCAAAACCGCCCTATAATTTGGGTGTCCACTTCCAAGGGGGTTCCCAGGCTAGCCTCTAGGCTTATATTGGCTAAGGGTTGGGAATTGAGGACTTCCCTCAAGGTTTAGGCTTTAGGGCTTAGGGCTGCATGTCCCCAAAAGACAGCAAAGCATAACGCCCTCAAACTAAATTTTAAATGAATAATTGTATTTTGGGAATATAGGAATACCTTAATACGTATCCGTATTATCCCTTAGAGTCACTATTACTGGGTGGGGGTCCACCTGAACTGTACTGCGGGCTGTCCGTCTTGTCTGTCTCGATGATGCATGGGCAAGGATCTGCGCTTCCCAGACTTCTGGGAGGATCTAAAAAGTAGATCCCCTATATAAACCCTTTATAACCCCTATATAGTCCTTATGTATTTCACCCTATGGTTCTAAGGGATCTAATTTTTAGATCCTTTTGGGGGTCTGGGTTGTAGTTCTTGAAGCTCCCTTTGGCTCATTAGAGTAGCGTTTTTTTTGGTGGTTGAACCTAATAAGATAATATTCCTTACCCCAAAGGGAGGATATAATCTTACTCTATAATGGGTACCACAGTATCCCAAATCAAATCCTACTCATTATAGTTTGCCGCAAGAAATTGCACGTTTGTATCTGCCCAGTCTTATGTAGAGGCAAGCCCTTATGTTAAAACCCTAAACCCTAAACCCTAAACCCACTCTGCTTTTTTTTTCTCCGAGCGCGCCTCGGGAATTCAAGGGGTCGCTGGAAACCAGCTCGAGGCTTTGGGTGTCAGGGCTTTAGGGTTTAGGGTTTAGGGCTTAGGGTTTAGGGTTTAGGGTTTAGGGCTTAGGGTTTAGGGTTTAGGGTTTAGGAGCCTGAAAACCCACTAGGAATCATAATTTCTGCTTGTTATTAGGATTCTGACTTATAATACACAAAAGAACTTTTTTTTAAAAAGGAGGACCTTATATGTGTAGGGTTAAGGGTTTAAGGTTTTAAGGCTTGGGGTTTTCCAAGGTTCTAATTTAAGGCGATACAGGATTTGATTCTATATTTGGGGGTCTATAAGTATATAACGGATACGTGGATATATCAGGTTTTGGGGTCGAGGGTTTTGGGGTTAGGGTTGGGCGCTTTGGGCTTCAGGGCTTATTCCGAGTGGAATGGTCCGTGGTCAGGGTCTCGGGGTCAAAATTTAAAGAACTTAAGACTACAGCTTCACTGCTACTGTTTCAGCGGTTAGTGTTTAGCCCAACCCTAAACCCTAAAACCCTATAAACCCTAAACACTACACCCGAAAACCCTACAGCCCTCAACCCTCAACCCTAAAACCCTACAGCCCTAAACGCTAAAACCCTAATCCCTAAACCCCGATCCCTAAACCCTGACCCCTAATCCCTAAACCCTCATCCTAAGACCTTAAACCCTCATTTCCTAAACCCTGAACCCTAAACCCTAACCCCTACCCAGACCCCTGGGAGGATCTAAAAAGTAGATCCCCTATATAGACCCATTATAACCCCTATATAGTCCTTATATAATTTCCCATATTAGTTCTAGGGGATCTAGTTTTTAGATCCCTTTGGGGGTCTGGGTAAACCCTAAACTCTGAACCCTCATCCTAAGACCTTTAACCCTAATACCCTAAATCCTCAAGCCTAAACCCTAAACTCTAGACCCTCAGGGTTTAGGGTTTAGGGTCTCTAGACCCTTATCGCTAAACCCTAAACCCTAAATCCTCAAGCCTAAAACCCTAAACCCCTAACCCCTAATGGTAGTTTCCCAAAGTAATGGAACCCCAATATAGATCCCAAAATACTATAGTCCTCATTTTTGGGACCCCTAAGCCTAAACCCTAAACCCTAAACCCTAAATTAGTAATACCCTAAATCCTCAACCCTAAACCCTAATCCCTGCACCCAAAGCAGACCCTAACCATGCTCAGGGCCCCAACGCTTGCCTCTTGCTTCCGGGAATTTGACGCAGCTACCCGTTTAGGGTTTAGGGTTTAGGGCTTTAGGGTTAAGGGTTTAGGCTCAAGGGTTTAGGGTTTAGGGTTTAGGGCTTAGGGTTTAGGGTTTAGGGCTTGAGGACTTCACCCTCCAACCCTGCAGCATTTAGAGTTCAGAGTGTAGGAGGCCCGACGTGCTTCCGATTTTGGGGGGCACCTAGGGCTAGAATGCTGAGGATGTAGGGCGGGCGAACCTGGAATCTGAAGCTCCAAACTGAGTCTTTAGGAATTACAGTTTAGTGTAGGGATCAAAATACCGATGACATTTGGAGGTCTCTTTGAGGTATCCTGTACTATGATTGAAGGACCCCAATCTTGATAACTACTCATGCGTTGATACATGACCATCTCTTGCACCCCTATATGGCCAAACTGTCCAGGTCATGTCCATATTGTCAGTTCCCTTTGATTTTCCATTAGCCGTACCAGCTTCAGCCCTTATAGTCCCCTCAGCTCTCTCTCAAGCGTCTACACTCCCTTAGGGGGCTTGGGCAGCTAAACCCTAAACCCTTTATCCCGAATCCTGAGCCATAATGCCTAAACCCTGAATCCTAAATCCTCAATTAAAAACCCTCACCTCTGAACCCAAGCCCTGAGCCGTCATTCCTAAATCTACGCCCAACACGAGCGTAGCCTTTTTTTGGTGGTTGAGCCTAGTAAGATTATATTCCTTATATAAAATGCTATACCCCAAAAGGAGGATAGAATCTTACTCTACAATGGGTACCATAGTATCCCCAAATAACATCCTCCTCATATGAGCTGCAGTCTAAGCTCCTTAAAGGGGGAATATATAGGGGATTATATAGGGGACTACTGTAGGGATTATTAAGGGGGATACTAGGAGTTTAGATACTAACGATGGTTTTGCATTCCTTCCAAAGAAGAGGCAAACAATTCTGCCGGTGCTCAGCGGAGCATCCGCGGCTCCTCAGCGCGCAAGGAGCCCTAAACCCAAAACCCTATAGACCTTAACCCAGACCCGTCATTAATAAACCCCCTGCCCCTAATAGGGATGATAATAGGGATGCTAATATTTAGGCCCCTAAAAGGAAGGGGTTTCTTAATCATGGGTCTACATTAGGGTTGAGGGCTTAGGGTGCAGGGTTTAGGGCTTGAGTTTAAGGGTCTAGGGTTTAGGGCTTGAGTTTCACTAGGGTTCAAGGTTTAGGGTTTGAGGGTGTAGGGTTCGGGATTTAAGGCTTAGGGTTTAGGGCTCAGGGTTTAGGGTACAGGGTGCCCCAGAGTTGGGCTGAGGAGTTAAGCTTCCGTTCAAAAAGGCTTACATAGGAATACATAGGGACGCACGGGAATATGTAGGAATGAGGGTTCGTGTTTAGGTTGAGTAGCGTTTAGGGTTTTCAGGTTTGAAGGTTTGAGGCTCAGAGTATAGTCTCAAGGGCTTGTTTTCTGCAGGGGGAACGTCCCTCTAACAACCCCAAACCCCAAATCCAAAGCCGATACTATAGCAGCAATGTAGCAGCGCCAACCTATCACTTCAAGCAATCGTTCTAATATAGACCCATGATCAATAACCCCCGTCCCCTTAATAGAGATTATGCTAGGGATCCTAGTATAAAAGGCCTTAAAAGGAAGGGGTTTATTAAT
>CAJNIZ010048089.1:19146-31752 GCA_905231905.1 Symbiodinium pilosum | reverse complement strand
AAAAAAAAAAAAAAAAAAAAAAAAAAAAAAAAAAAAAAAAAAAAAAAATAAAAAAAAAAAAAAAAAAAAAAAAAAAAAAAAAAAAAAAAAAAAAAAAAAAAAAAAACAAAAAAAAAAAAAAACTTTACCAATCTAACTCGGGCTGCTGCCACTGCCGCAAGCAGCTCAAGTGTACCCACTGGCCGCTGCCCTTGCATTCGCAGGGAGAAACCAGGTCGCCCGACTCCACCAGACAATATCTACAGGCCTGCAGCTGGGACTTTGGGAAACCTACGATTATTACCGCTATTACTAGAAGTATTAAAACTACGATTATTACTATTCCTTCTGTTATTACGATGTTCTGTTATTACTGTGATTTCTGTTATTACAATTAATACTATCATTGCTATTCTTACGATTCGTACTAACTATTCTTGCTACGACAAATTTTGATTCCCATCAACTTCCCTAGAGCAACAGCTTCGCTATCATAAGAACCCCAAAGATAACCCTGAAGATCGCAGAACCATTTGGGCTCGCTTCAGGATGTACACACATGATTCCATCAACAGCTCACTCCAAAATTCCGTTCCGGGCTCCACTTCTTCTACTATGCTTGCTGTTGCCTACACCTCCAAGAAAATGGCCTGAATCCTGTGAACCGTCTTAGCCCTCAAAATCTCCAAAGCCCTCAGCCCCATAGCAGCTGGCCTTATCAGTCTCTGAAACGTCGCCCTCGGCAGCAACCCTGAGCAGCTTTCGGATGTTATCCTCCTGACAGATGCACATGGAACATCAAAAAGAAACAACAGAACACATGGTGATAGGAGCGTAGCAGGCAGGATGAGAGATGGTAAGTGTGATGCTAGCGGCTGGCACATCTATATAAATTCATGCAGAAATGTATAGTCCCCTCAAGTAGATTCAATATGGCTCTGGGCATATTATAATAAGATCCCCATATATCCTATATTCTATCTACTAAAGGGGGACTATATACCCCAAACCCTGAACCCTAAACCCTAAATAGTCGTTTCCATTCTCATTGCCACTATCCCAATATAACCCCCATATTCTATCTACTTAAGGGGGGCTATATCCCTACATAACTCTATATAACCCCAATATCCTATAGCAGTTTCTATGTTCTATACTTAAGGGGGACTATATAATCGCCGGCAAGGTCCGCCTCCTCTGCTTCATCAGGCGTCTGGAACAGCTGCACGTAAATCTCGTTCTGGGCCTGGTAAGAGCTGTCCGGCAAACTTCCGACAGGAAGTAGTAATAGTGATAACAGTAAGACTAGCATAACAGCAACAATAATGCAAGTAATAGTAGTAAGAATAGTAACAATGGTAACAGCATGTATAGCAATGGGTTGGTTCTCAGGCCCAAGCATTAAAATAAGCTGACGCAGCAGCATATCTCCGTCGATCCTCTTTGGGCTCCAATATAGAGCCAATGGAAACGGAGTTCTCCTGACAGTAGATTCCAAAAGCGGTACCCTCCAAACTCCACAGCAGCAGGATGGCTCCTCGTACATGAAGCTCATAAGGCCAATCAAAATTTTCTCCACCGTCCAGCTGGGATTCCAGGACCTTAGACTTACGCGTGGGTGGTAGTGAATGGGAGGAATGGATCCCAATAGTAGCCCCTACATAGTTTCGAAGAAAAATCTCTGTATTCCATTGTTCTTGAATCCCTAATAATCACCAGAATCAGACGACAGCTCCTGAGAACATCAGGGATGCAACAAAAGCTATGTGTGCACTCTATGGGTCTGCCTGAAAGACTTGACATGGGCAGCGGATCAGCTACAGTCTAAACTCAAAGTATCCCCCTCAATGAGCCCTATAATGCTCCTCTATAGAATTCCCTATATAACCCCCTTAAGGACTGTAGCTCATATTGTTTTCAAAGACTCCCTTACTCGAAGCACCTCTGACATGCATTCCTCGCAAAGGCCCCGGCTCTTTGTGGAAGTCACTCATGGACAGGCAGATACGCTTGTTAATCTCGAACCGACCGCTTGGGGTTAGCATCCTAGGCTGCAACGTGAAGGCTGAGACCTTCATCTTCTGGGGCTTACGGGTTATGAGGGTTGAAGATAGGGATAATGGAAAATAAAATGGAAACTACTATAGTATATTGGGGTTATATAGAGTTATATAGGGATATAATCCCCCTTAAGTAGATAGAATATGGGAGGTTATATACGGATAATGGAAAAGAAAATGGAGGCTACTCTTTAGGGTTTAGGGTTCAAGGTTTAGGTACGGGGGTCTGGTCAAATAGCCCTATTATCATCCCTACGCATCCTTATGCACACGCTTGCAAACTCTACCTGTATCTTCACTCCCCCACTCCTTCGCAACAGCTGGCCGAGCTAGCTCAAGAAAGCGGCACCGTATTTTCACTCAAGTATGACACTCCTTTTGAAAGGGCCCCCAATTACTTATCCCCTCAACCCTGAACCCTAAACCCTAAACCCCAATCCCGGAGTCAATATGGGCCCAGCAGATGTTCTTGCGTAGTAATGCCAGATGGCGTGCGAGGATCTCACTACCCGACCATTTAAGGTTTGTATGTTTTCCTCGGGGACTTACAGAGTGCGATAAAGCCTGGATCTTAATACTTTACACAAAAGACGACCTGCCCAACTGCGCATCATATATGAAACATCGAGACTCCCACTGTTGACAGTAGTTCCCTTGCTGCTTAGTACGTCTAGTACTGCTGCTGTTGATGGACGAAATCTTGCAGCACCTACGAGCCCTAAACTACTGTAATTCCTAGGACTTTGCGGATGGAAGGTGGTGCAAGATTTCTTCCAGCGGGCTCCAGAAAGAAGAGGCCCTTTCCGGACTTCCTTTGTATAAGGATTATCGTATGTTGGGGTCGATTTGGGGGCCCCCCATTTCTGGAAACCCCCCTTGTGGTATCTGTTGTTGTAGGCTTTCTCCGCCTGCTAGCTACGGGAGGGCATGCCACAACAGCAGAGCCAGCTTTTGTATGAAAAGGGTTGGCATCATTTTCGTCTACTACTACTGCTATGATCGCTGTTCTTACGGCTGCAATTTTTCATACTACTCTGACGGCTGTCATGGTTTCAGCACGTAGTATAACTGCGACTTTACCTGCATTTACACCTTTTGATTTTGACACTTCTGAATATGCATTCTTAGCTAGTACTACTGCCACGGCCATTATGTGTAGGAGCCCAGATTCCTGATCCTTGATTCAAGTTCGAGACCGGCTCTTGTTGAAAGGATCACATATTGGGATTATATTGGGGTTATATTAAGGTTATATTGGGATTATATTGGGGTTATATTAAGGTTATATTGGGATTATATTGGGGTTATATTAAGGTTATATTGGGATTATATGGGGTTATATTAAGGTTATATTGGGATTGTATTTCAGATCCTATGGAGGCGAAGGATTGAGGGTTTAGGTTTACAGAGGCGTGAAGACCCATGATTACAGAGGCAGCGGTTTGGAATCGTATATGCCATGCTGTCCCCTTTTAGGGGATTGGCAATGGTTCACAGGGCATGACGCGAAAACTTCAAGGTCAGGGAGTTTGATTGTTGGAGGCTCTCCAACCCTAAACCCTAAACCCCTAAACCCCCAAAGCAGTGAGGTTAGCTGTACAGCACCCAATCTATTCCGCACACCATACGCTCGAAGACTCCCAATAGGGGTACCTTTTCAGGGGATATGGGGGATTCTTGAGTTATATGAGGGTTATATTATTGGGTTTAGGGTTTAGGGTACGGGACCTTAAGACATAATTTAACACTAAGAGAAATACTCAAAGATCATCCCAGTCAGGCTGCTTGATCGAGGGAGGCTTCATGGGAAAATCGTCCGGAAACTCCAAAATACCTCAGATTAGGGATATTTGGGTTTTAGGAGTACCTTGCTTCATTTCAACCTCAGATTAGGGATACTTGGGTTTTAGGAGTACCTTGCTTCATTTCAGCTGCAGCATCCCAGTCTTGCACATATCGTTTCGCAAAGAGGCTCGAAAAGGGCCTGTCCCTGTAATGCCTGCTTCTGCCCTATATGAACTAGAGAGAGGAATGTGGGAGCAATATGGGGTTTCCCCGCTTTACCCCAAAATATAAGGTACCTTTTTGGGTCCCCACAATAAGTAGTAGATGAGGGTCTACATTAAATCCCCATTTTCGGGAAAAATAGAATAAAAGTTGGGTCCTTTTGGGGCATGTGGGCTGCAGTCCACTACAGCCATCTTCGACCCGACTAAACTCTGCATAATTGCGATGTGTTGGCTCCTGCCCCCACCTATTAACAGTCTATAATAAGGCTCATATTAAAGGCTATATCTAATTGTGAAATATATATATATACATATATATGTACATATGACAATATTCTCAGCGGTTAATGAATGGGGGCAGTCCCCAAACGATATACCCACACCCCGTTGGTGGTGACCATCTTCTGGCAGCATAACACCCAAGATATAGCCAGGTAGTAGCGCACAACTCTCTGATAATTTCTGATATAGAGGACACTATATGCCCTAAACCCTAAACCCGACATGTTCTGTCCCAACCTCCCCACGAAGCACCAAGAGGAGCTACTGCGAGCAAGGCACCATGGTATTTACCTTGGTCGTGCAAAGGACAGATTAGTGCACAGTTGTCTCACAAACAGGCTGCCCTCTCCATGTACCTACATCAAGCCACCCGAACAGAGGCCCAAGACTTCCGGAACTGACCTTATAGCTGCACGGAGATGGCTTCTGGGGCCGAAAATTGAGACCTTGTGCCCTAAATCTTGGGGCCCGTATATACACCTTCTTCTTGCCCTGGATGCAACCTTGAGGGCCGCCCCAATCATCCTCAAAACGGCTAAAGCCCCATATGAGCTATAGTCCAAACTCCTACATTAGCATCACCTATAGCCTATGGTAGTCCCTGTTTGATCCCCTATATAACCCCCTAGGAGTTTTCACTATAGCTTATATATAGCTTATGTAAAGGTCCATGCTCCCAACCTTTTTGGTTCTACGGCTTCGAGCCGTGCCACCGACTGGGTGGGCTTGGCCGCCCCCAAAAAAGGACTCAGGACTTCTTTAGAGTTAGGGTGAGAGTTTAGGAGGCTTGGGGCATCTTACCCTCGAGTTCTGCAAGGACTGTAAGGGAGTAATATTCGTGGCTACCCCCCACTGAAAAAACTGCAGAAGCCCAGCACAAACTTGAGTCTCTTCAGTCAGGGCGCCACCTGTGTACGGATCCTGGTTTCCAGTGATCACGAAGTGCCATTCCAAGACGTTTGTGTCCAGCGGGCGTGCTTCGATGTACTCAATGGGATTCTTCAGAATCCGTCGGTACCTTTAGCGACAAGTAGCCGCTAAGTAGCCGAGGAAAGGAAAAATTCAACTGCAAGGCCGACATGTACTCCCAAGCTCCGCAAGAACGTTCCAGCCCCTTCACCTACTACGAGTTTCAAACTGCAAGGCTTAGCAGCTTCAGTGTAGACTCCCGGGAAGTTACCAGTATGAGCGCCCTAAAATGCTTGTAGAACTGTAGCATAATGGAATTCACTTAGGAAGCCTATATACACCTAACACCTTTTACGCCGCTACATCATATCAAATTGTGGCCGGAGCTCAACTGCATAACCCTCAAGAGCCCTCAGTACTCCAAAAGAGCCAAAAGAGGCATTTATAGGAGCTATCGGGAAACGATTCATCGAAAGTCTACAATGTTGAAAGCATTCCTGGACGCAACACCCGAGTCCCGAAACCCTAAAAGCCGAAACTCCCAAGACCCACAGCCCTAGACCCCAATACCCCTGCCCTAAACTCCAACCCTGAACCCCAAAGCCCCAAACCCCCCCAAACCCTTAAACCCCTGAATCCACTATGGGATTCATCCTACACCCTAAACCCTAGGTAGCAGCCTCCATTATCTTTTCCCTTCCCTCTTTGTACCCCCATATGGGTAGTTGTCAAAATTATGGCCCCTTTTTGGATCCCTATTATGATACGGCCCCTAATATTTAAGGTACCCAAAAGGGGACCATAATTTTGACAACCACCCATATAACCCTAAACCCTAAACCCTAAATAGTGGTTTCCATTTTCTTTTCCATTATCCCCTTATATCCCCCATAGAATCCCTAAGTCCCAAAACAACTCAGCTCCCAACTCCATTACCAACCGCCGGTTGTGACGGCCGGAGCCGGATACTGCAGCATCCGCAGCGGGCTTGTCACCCTGGAGCCGGGGCTTTGGGTTTAGGGTTTAGGGTTTAGGGTTTAGGGTTCAGGGTTCAGGGTTTCGGGTTTCGGGTTCAGTTTTAGGGTTGGGGGGTCAAGGGATTCAGGGGTTTCAACACTGGCATGGAGCGGCGTGGAGCATTGCGAGTTTGGGTTTTGCGGGCCCCACTTAGGGCTCTCTCTCTCTGGCTCGTTGGCCGGGACAAGGCTTATGATTACATGGGACAACTCTGAATACGTTAGCGGCCAGGGTCAAACATGCGGCGACTTTACAGCGACTGCTAGGGATCCTCTGCAACTGGTTGTCAAAATTGTGGTCCCCTTCTGGGTACCTTAAATATTAGGGGCCGTATTATAATAGGGATCCAAAAAGGGACCATAATTTTGACGACCACCCATATAACCCCTATACAAGCCTATATAATATAGTAGTTTCCATTTTCTTTTCCATTATCCCAATATAACACCTAATTTTGTGGCAAAATCAAGAAGGGCTGCTCTCCCTTAACAGCACATCCCGAGACCCAATGCCTCGCTCAAAGCAGCCGAGACGGGCAGTGGCGCTGCCGCCGTCATGTCTATATCCAGGGCCCGAGTCTTGTCCACAAATACGGCCTTCCGCCGGGCAGAAAAAGCTTTGCAGAAATGCTGACCACTCAGTGTGGAGCTTCTGACTCGAGTGGACCCTCTGGTTGCTGCGAGCAGGAAACACTAGTCACAAAGAAGAAGCACGTTGCGAGTGAGCTTCGTTGCAGGAGTACCTACCCTGAAGCGCGAAGTACAACAATCATGTGCTGAGACGCGGCTTGCCCTCTCACTGCATTCGAAGCACCAGGTCATAGCATTTTGCAATAGCCATTTCGCCATAGTGGGACTCAATCTCTGTTTCTGGATGGTACCTGATGTGTACACTAGATTACCATGGCAAGACACATGCACAAAAAAACAAATAAGGGATATGGATGCTTGAGGTGCTGTACGCCGACCCACCGTTGGAGGATCGGAAAATTGGCGAGTGTCCTTGCCTTCTCCGGCGTAGAAAGCGGCCCGGAGAGGGCCTTGAATATTCTTACTGGAGTTACGAGAAAAATAAGGGTATACATCCCTACACAATCCGTATGAACTACATTCCCTAATTCCCTACGAAGCCCCTTGTAAGCAGTTCTGAGGCGCATTTTATGCAACTGTTCAACATGTTCGTAGTTGACCAGTAGTAAATGATTTAGATTCAAAACAACTAAACCTATATTGGCTTGTAACAACTGATCTGTGATGACTTGTGCTCACGCATCTCCATCGGGTTCAGGTGTACACACGGATGTAAAAGCAGTTCAACCATGTCCCAGGAGCATTTAAGTGACTGGAAGGCAAGCAGTGTATGGTTCTGGATCCATGCTTGGTGTACTCGGTCACCCACCAGCCGTCATACTGGCCCCGGTCGTAGCCACGAATTTGAAGGCGAACCACTTCGCCATTCTTCCCTAGTTGAGTTCGGCTCACCTGGGGCATTGCAACTGACCTGTAACCCCAAAAGAACCATGTGGGCGTTTGTCAAAATTATGGTCTCTTTTTGGATCCCTATTATAATACGCCACCTAATGTTAGGGTACCCAAACAGGGACCATAATTTTGACAACCACCCATGTAAATTCTAGGGTTTAAGGTTCAGGGCTTGCGGAGTGCTGTGCTTGGAAAAAGCTTACAGCAGGTTGCATGATTTACACTCCTGGAAACTAACATGGAAACCCAAAAGGGGCCCTATAAAGACTACAGTCCCTCTAAAATGGGGCTATATGGGTTTCCATGTTAGTTTAGGGGAGTGTAAGTCTTCCCGGACTAGAGGATTAGTCTTCCCAAAAAGCGCAGCTCTGGTTCAACAATGCTCCCAGTCGCAGCGGTGAAGGGCTTGGTTGGATCCAGTGTCCTTACGCATGCTTCAGGCAGGAACCATACGAGCCATAGTCTAAACTCCTAATAACTCCTTGCACCTTACAGTAGTCCTCTACATAATCCTTTATATAACCCCCTTTAAGGAATTTAGACTACAGCTCATGTGTCCCCCTTCTTCTAGTTCTTCTTCTCACGGCTCTACGCCCTCGGCAAGAGGGCGCTGCGGCAGTGCCGCAAGCCGGGCGCGGCCCGTCCGTGTCAAGTAGGGCAAGACTAAGCAGCGCATACCAAGGGCCTCTCTCTGTCTTCTTCTTCTGTAGGCTACACTCCCCTCAATGAGAAGAGTCAGGGCAAGCCCCGTAGCCCGCAAGAGTTCAGTCTGGGTCTCTCCCGTCTTCTTCTCAGGGCGCTAGGGCCCTGGAGGCTCAAGGCACCTTCTACACCAGGATCACAGAACCACACCCTTACCAGTCACCACCTTCCCAACGGTCTCTGTGTCCCTGTCTCTCTCTGTGTCTTTGTCCCTAACCACTAAGCATCAGGCAAGCATACTACAAAACACTATTGCAGTCTATACTCTAACTGCAATTACGAGGAAATAGTCACAAGATGTAAGCGGGTTGTAACTTGGATTTGCCCCTGCTAGGCAACCCCGGTCGCCACGGCATTTTCCTTTTGATTCTCCATCTTTGGCCTACGTAAACCCTGCATAAACCCGAAACTTTAAGGCGCTTAAATCATCAGTCTATGAACCTAAACCCTGTATGATTCTTGACATCCCTGCAACCCCCATGACAATCATAAACATGAATGAATCTGGGGTCGGCTGCTTGTGCCTCAGCGAGCCCTCCGCCCCATCCGCGCCAGCTTCTTCCGCTTCTGCGGCTTGGCTTTGGATCATGACCTGACTCATGGGGTTTAGGGGTTCGGGTGTAGGGGTTTGGGGTTTAGGGGTTTAGGGGTTTATGGTTTAATTAAGGTTTTAGGGTTTGGGGTTTTAGGGGTTTAGGGTTTAAGGGTTTAGGGTCAAAGGTTTGCCACACGGCTGGAACGCTTGGCTTTGAACCTGAGAAAAGTTGAGAATGGGTGTAGGGTTTGGGGCTTTGCGGGATTGGGGTTTGGGGTGTAGGGGGTAACTTTTAGGATTGAAGGCTTCTGGGGTGAAGGCTTCTGGGGTGAAGGGTGTAGAGGATTTTTTTGGAATTGAAGGTCTTGGGCTTTCGGTCGCCCTGAGCTGCGCTTTAAAGAACGCAGAAGGTATCTGAGGTCTCCTCCTGCTAGGGACGTGTAGCATAGCACAGGGGTCGTAAGGAAATTCGAGGGGGCCCCGTGTCGGAATAGGTTACCTTATACAACAATAATAAGGAAATCAAAGTTGTCCCAAACTTTGACCTAGAGACATCTTTGCTAACCCTCACCTGAGTTGTGGTTGCGACTGTGATCAAAAAACATACAAAATGACCACCCCCCGATACTGAATATTCCCAATGCATGCTCCCGACATACTACATGAGAGCATTTCATATTACGCAGCCATGGGGCTTGTAATGTTAGGGGGAGGGGATTCAAAGCATACTGAACAATGAAGCAGCGACCATGGGATGGAGAGCGCGGTATTCCACGTTCAAAGGAAACTTCTGAGGGACATACCTTAGGTCATTCCCCCTTACTGTGATGCCGGGAGTTACAACAGCCCCTTAATCAAGTTTCTTTAACCAAGTCTCTTTAGGAACAGTTTCTGTAAGTGGGAATGAACCAACAAATGCCTCAAGAGCTCTTAACCCTAAACCGTGCAGCAACCTAATCTCTGGTTAGCAGGGAACGTAGAAATGGAAAACCCATGAAGACTATCATGTTCTTGGTGATTGTGTGGGGGGGATTCCCAAAATTGGGGGGGTAACTTGTGTGGGGTTCCCTTTAATAAATGCGGATTATCACATTTTGGGAAAATACCATGTAAGGACTACAATGAGGATCCCTTACTTTCATTCCTTGCTAGGCAGAGGTAAGGAGAGTGCAGAAACAGGCCTGCCGCTGTCTCATGATTGAATCCCCAATACTAACCTGCCCTCCCCCAAAAGAAATAGTAAGGCAGTTAAGGGTTCAGGGTTTGGGCCCCACAAAGCCTCCCAATAGAGTACCATCGTATGCAAGGGTGAATATTCATTTTTTGGGGGGTGAAGGGATGTACTATAGGGGGATCTACAGCCGAACTGCTATAGGCTCAACTGCAGGCAAAGCCTGAATGAACGACCTAAGGGTTTAGGGTTTAGGGGTTAGGGTCTAGGGTTTGGGGTCTGGAGTTTAAGGAGTTTAGGATTTAGGGTTTTTGCGCTGCTATATCAAGTCCTGGCTTGAAGGCGTACACTCACTCACAACAGTAGATGGTACATTGTGACTTTGAGTAGTCAATAAAACTCATCATCAACAACGAGAATGACCGTAAACAGCCAGTTATAGCAGGAAATAATGGTAGTTAGTAATTACAACTGCAGCGAAGAAACTCGAACCTCTTTGAAACCTCACGAAACTTGTGCAGAGGAAACTGGGCGCGTGTGTCTGGGAACCATTCATGAAGCCGATGTTCGAAGGAATAGGGTACCTTTGGCTTCAAGCTTCACCAGCGGGTTTAGGGTTTGGGGTCAACCCTTTTTTGCACCGAGGCCCGGAAGCATAAGCGCTCACAGGCTTAACGTTTAAACTTCTTGAAAACAGGAAGTGGAAACTACTGTGCACAGGACAACTGTTGTGCCTTACTTAGGGTTTAGGGGGATTGAGGTGATGGGGGGTTTAGAGTTCAGGGGAAGTTCATGGCCGTCCCTGTCAATGATAAGGTTTTAGGGTTTAGGGGCATCTTGGGAAACATCCCAAGTATCTCCACAGTTGATCGCATGATTTTGAGAACCCCGGTTTCAAACTGGGACTAGGTGTGGAAAGCACGCTGGCCAGGCCCAGTTGAGAATCCGTCTCTTCCCCTGGCCAACCGCAGACGCCAGCTTCCATTGGATAAGGGACTTACATTAAGCTGCCTGAGGGCTTAGGAGCTTAGGGAATAATATAAGCTTCCTTTGAAGAAGTTATGGGGATAATAGAGGGGTGATACAGGGGTTGGTTATTAAAAGGGTGTGTAAAAAAGGAATGGCTCGCCCATAATGGTAATTTAATTTCAGGTGAACAGCAACCAGGACACTCAAGGTCATTGCAAACACTTGTACGACGTTCGGAGGGAAGTGAAAAAACTGCCAAAAATGTTCTTTTGAAACCTCTTGTGAAGCATGGCAATTGTTTACGCAGCCCAGGTGCGGCAGGCATGAGTGACATGACCTGTCCTTCGCCACCCCATTTCTTGGCTGCTCTGACCTCACCGCTGAAGGAGTAGAAGCCCACGATGAATACCGACTCAAGGGTGTTCCGGCACATCCTGTGGTTTAGAGTTTATGATTTAGGGTTTACCGTTTAGGGACCTTAGGTGCAGGGCTTCAGACGCTCTTGGGCGGGTTGGGGGCTTCAGCAATGCAAAGCCATTGTTTTGCTTTGCAACATTTCCCAAGGCCCCCCTCTGTTGCCTAGTATCCTGTTTTGGCCAGGTACTCGTTTTCATGTCCAGCTCGTCGCTCATGTGAGTTCAGGATCGGGGAATTTGGAGAGCTAAAGCGTGGAAACAACATCCTTGACTTTTGCCACGTGATGAGCGGGAGCAATCTCAGGCCATTCGACTCCTGTGCTATATAATCCCAGTTTCCGTGTCACAATCTCCACTTGGGGCTGATATCCCTAAACCCTGAAACCATAAATTCGAATAAGGCCCTTAATGCCTTAATTAACCTTACATCCTAGACTCCAAACCCCCAAACCCCCAAACCCCAAAACCCTACAACCCTACAACCCTAAATCCTCAACCCCAAACCCTAAACCCCAAACCCTGAATCCTAAATCCTAAACCCCCCGGGAATACGAGTGCAAGCATCCAGCCCTTATTTTGGGGAAGTTATGTCAGTCCTAGCCCCCCTGCGCCAGCATAGGGGCATACAGGAGTATAGAGTTGTAATGAGTTGTATGTGAGTATACAACAGTATAGAGATGCATACAGGGGTATGTAGGGTATGTAGGGTATGTAGGGGTAGGTAAGGGTAGGTAGGGGTATGTAGGGGTCAGACTATAGGGTATATAGGGGCATGGACAAGAAAATGGAAGCGCCAGGTTTGTTGAGGGAGGACAGCACACTACAGAGGGCCATAGGCAGTCTACAAGCCGCAAGATTGCCGAGATCTAGTCCTTGAAAGGGACTGCCACTGTAATCCCAATACCTAGGGGCCCTATTCCGAGTTGATATCCGGTCCCATCTTGAACCACCGCTCCGCAGGGCGTACTCCTCTTGTGCTGAGCATACTGTTGTCGCTAGATATGGTGAGGCCATCTATATCGCATAGCCCCAAGATACCTGATTAAATACTGGTACCCCCAGTAAGGTACCCCTAA
>CAJNIZ010048089.1:0-10553 GCA_905231905.1 Symbiodinium pilosum | reverse complement strand
GACTTGCCCAATATCACAATAAGATTCCCATATACCCCATATTCTATCTACTTAAGGGGGCGTATAGCCCCAGGCAGCCTCAGCAGAGTCAAAGAGTCGGTCGACGGCCGCGTCCCAGGTTAGGATGCGGCGTTGCTCCGGAGGAAGTGGGCTCGGGTCGCCTTCGCAGGGACCCATTACATAGGAATTGTTCCGTGACTCCAAAGGATATAGGGACTATATGACTATATAGGGATCATCCGTGGTGTTCAGCAGGAATTGGAGGAACGGATCTACAATATTGAAAAATCAATGTTTACTTGTGTCCAACAGCTTCTTCTACCTGGTTTCTTGACCTCAGCGTGTCTCTACTCACTACTCTGGATGCATTAAGCCGTTGCCAGGCATGTTGCCTAAAGAATTCACCGCCACTGCAACATGATGCACCCATTGGTGGTACTGACGATGATGATGATGATTAAGGAGAAGAAGAAGCACGGGTCAGTCAAAACTTTCATTACTGTTTGTGCCGCGCCTGCAGCTAGGGCGGCCTTGAACGCCTTCACAAAGCTGTCAGCATCACCAATCTCAAAGAAGTGGCATCTGTCCTACCAGGGCAAGGAGCATTTCAGCCAGGGTGCAGCTCCAGAGATTGCCGTGCCCACGCCTCCCTCATTTCTGTTTCAACCATCTGTAATGTAACCAAAACAAGCCTTGGCCTGACAATTTCCTCTCACACAATGATTCCGCCCATGAACCTATCCTAGGTTGATTTTCCAACGTTAGGCTCTAAAAGACAATCAGAGGTTAAGGAATGGTGCTCCATTCTTGCTGTATATCTATCAAGAATATGTGCATATACTTCAAGCATGCGGCCAGGGCCGCCTCAAAAAACTACCAGCGAAACAGCCCTGCCACAAGGATCCATGCCTGATTTGAACTGCTCGGAAAACTGATGGACACCTACAGAGCCTTAACCATAAAGTACTTAATACTTTCCCATTTTCTTGTCCATTCCTTTGTAGAACCTAAATGCCCCTATAGAACGCCCGGCCTTGAACTGCTCAAAAAACTGATTGGATACATGGCGAGCTAGCACCAGATGCTTTCCCATTGCAAGCGCTTCCACACTGACCTAGGGGGCCAGGAAATCATGTTGTTTTACAAATGGTGACTATTCCCCTTCCTGCAGGCCAGCTCCAAAGGATTGCATAAAAATTCCAGGCGTTTGCTCAAGCTTGTGTTTACATGCTCTTGCTTCTGCCGAAGAACCGTGCATAACACATCCGTGGTGGAGGGGTTGACCAGGACGCCATACCCGTGAATCTTCTGGTCGGCGTGGTCGATGCCAGGGTTCATGTTGATCAGCGCCCCTTCCTGGGTTGCTTTCAAGAAACTCAAATTAACTTGCAATACTTAATATGGGTTCTCTTGAAAGAGGTTGTGCAGGTTATGTGGGGCTCTGTAGGGTCTAGGGCTAAGTTACTATAATAGGGGTATAAAGAGCACAATGTCAATGTGGTTCCTTTAGACCCCTGTGTAACCTCAGCTTCGATGTCACTATCCAGTGAATTTTCATAAGAGTCTCCACCATGGTAACCTAATCCAAAGTTCTTAACCCTAAACCCTCAAACCAAAACCCTTAACCCTAAACCCTACACCCTCAACCCTAAACCCTAAACCCTAAACCCTCATTCCTTGCTATCAACCCAGCTTCTTCGGACAGGGCCGCGGTCTCCTTCAGAATGCTCTCAAAGTCTGGGCCTGCATTGAGGGTTTAGGGTGTGGGGTTTAGGGGTTCAGGGTTTAGGGTTTTTTTGGGTGTGGGGTTTAGGGGTTCAGGGTTTAGGGTTTTTTGGGTGTGGGGTTTAGGGGTTCAGGGTTTAGGGTTTAGGGTGTAGGGCTTGGGGTTTGAATTTGAGGTTTGGGGTTTAGGAACGCGCAGGGTTTGGGGTTTAGGCGTTTGGGTTTAGGACCTAGTCAGCCCCTCAAAATGAAGGGATTATTCAGGTGTATAAGTGTTATGTAAAGGGCTTAAATAAACTAGTAATGGAGAATCAATTGGAAAGAAAATCGCAAAATCAAATGGAAGCTGGAGTTCTATAGGGATTGTGCAGACTAGTCGCTTTTTCATGGGGTTTACTAAGGAGATACATGCACGTATATCTACATATGCGAATGCAAGAATAAGGAGATTAATATACGTATATTTACATATGCGAATGCAAAAGAAAACGGTGAAAACTACTGTATTTTCATGCTACTAGGATTTAGGCGCTACATTGGGAATATCTGTCCTTAGCGGGGTGTTTACGCATTGGGGGAGGCTATTGATAGTCATGCTGTTAGTGCAAGACTAACAGCAATAAAAAAAAATCCATGTAATAATGACAGCCATGCTCATAGCAGTAGCAAAATGAAACTGATGCAACATGGCAAATGCGATAGCAATAGCTGTAACATCATACTGTCACACCGCCATGGCAATGCTCACAAAACTGAATCGAGATCATCATGACCCTCAGCATAAATCTGTCGCCATTTCTGCAATAATAGCAACACAGCCGGCTAACATCACGCAACCGGTATGGCCGCCGTTTTTCGTATACATGAGGTGCTTGAACTGAGTGAAACCCAGGGCAACTGCTTCATCGAAGACTCGATCTACTGAATCACTTGAAAATTGTACTAGAGAATCGACAGAAGTATTTTCCTACCTCGCCCCATGAGCCCGCCTCGTAGGCACTACCCTGAGCACTCCACCCTCCCAAACCAGGGAAATCGATTCAGAAATTTGTGGTACGTCTATGACTATTATTCCACTACGACTGATCAATATCTGCCAACCGCTTCCGATGTAATCCCTGCATATCCCTTGCATCCCTAACTACACTAAGGGCCGGCGCGTGAAGAAACTCCCGACTCTGAAAACGATATAAACCCAATTTTGCATTCATTCTCCATTTCTTTTGCAGTTAGCGTTCCATTATTGCCGGCAATATCCCTAAACCCTAAACCCTAAATAGTAGCTTCCACTTTCGATTCCATTTCTCCTATATACCCTTGACTATCCCTACATAGCACCTACATCATCCCTCTACGCCTGCAAACCCCCTATAACCCCTAAATCCCATGAACCCTAAACCCTGGACCCTAAACCCTAACCTGGAATATGAGGTCATGATGAAAAAAAGGCCTGACCCGTAGCCATCCACTTTGATTCCGGCCAGGTCAGGACCAGCTGTGGTGATCCTGAATCATGAGGAGGACTAGGGTTTGGGGTTTAGGGTTTAGAGTTTAGAGTTTAGGATTTGAGGTTTAGAGTTAAGGGTGAGGATTTTCGTAAGAAGATAAGCCCAAATAATGGAGAACGAAATGGAAACGAAAACGGAAAACGAATTCCAAACTGAATTCACATACGGGTTATGTAATAAGGAAGGGTATCAGAGTCATGTGACCGCTGTAGGGTCCTTATTTGGCAGGTTGAGATTACCAAGTTATCACTTGAACTTTATGGCCCTTAAGGGTTCAAGCATTGCCAATATTGCTGTTGGGCTTGTGGTTTGGGCTGTGCCAATAAAAGCGGGGCCTGCACAGCCCTATCTGGCCGCAAATCTCACATAGCTCACTGTACGTGCCCGCATGTCACCTTTTTGTATGCTACAGTACCACAGCCAACCATGAGTCACCAAGAACCTTAAAACAAGCTGCGAGCTGCACTTAACAGCCTTAACAACTTCCCATAGAGGCAACAAGCTGCAACCCTAAACCCTGAACCCCAAACCACAAATCCTAAACCCTAAACCCTTGCGCATGTGGGCCTAGACCCTAACTCCTAGATCCCTTTAACCTAGACCCTAAGCCCTAAAACCCTAAAACCCTAAAGCCTAAATCCTACAAGGGTCAGGTCCAAAAGCTCGCGCCATCCCTTTGGATACAGCGCCTGGCTGCACTTGCGGGGCTTTAAAAAAACTAATGAAGCTTCTGGGGGTTCAGGGTCTAGGCAGCTTATGGGGTTTTTGGATTCCCTATTTTCTCTCAAACTATGGAATGGAGGGATTTCAATTTTAAATGGGGATCTGTGGGGGATGCATAAAGATAGATTACAGTATTTCTCAGATCTGGGGAGCTGAAAGGATGAGGATGTTGTATTGCTTTGGGTGCATAGACTGGAGACATCTACTTCTGGAAATACCCCACCCTAAGCCCTAAACCCTGACCCTGAACCCCATCTGAACCCTAAACCTTGATCCCCAAACACCCTAAACCTAACCCTAGACCCTAAACCCTAAACCCCAAAAAGCCCACCCCTACCCCCCCTCCGGTCTGGGGATGCCAAGAGGGTCGCGATGGGCTCATATTTTGGGTTTAGGGCGAGCTGAAGGCAGGGGCTGCAGCCGTGCTTTTGCTGTAAGAGCTAGTAGTGATACTATTTGGAAGTTTCCCAAAATTATGGGTACCTATTTGGGGGTCCCTATAATAAGGGCTATAGTATTTTAGGGTCGAAATTGGGGTCCTCCTATTTTGGGAAACTACCATTTTGAATATTAGCAACATTAGGTATAGTAGTAAGAATCATAACAGTAATACTTGTATGAATACAAAGTTGGATGAAGAAAACGCACTGCTGCGGTCAGTCAAGTCTGTACCCGGCAATCCCCTCAATAAAGCGCGCACAGCAATGATGCACACCAATGGTTCTACTGAAGATAACACCAGCATTCGGGTAATGGCCAGCTGGAATCGTTGACACGTAACCTACTGCAAAGCCCAAGTGTCTCATGACTACGTAACATCCTTTCAAGGTCTCCTTAAGGTGTCCTATACCATAATTGTTCAAGGGAACCTAGGGCCATGATCTTGTTAGGCTCCTAAACCCTAAACCCCTAAATAGTAACAATAATAGCAATAATAATAATAATACTAGCAAGAGTACCAACAATAGTTATAGTAAACAATGGTAAATAATCGTAATATGAATAGTAGTGCATCTCAGGCCTTCCCAAGGTAGTAAGCCTTTGCGGCGCCCTCGCGTTGTGTGTGGCTCCTGCAGGCAAAGGCGTTAGCGGCAAACAGGCCAGAGTGTGGGGGCGTCACAACTCTAACACAACTTGGGGATAAGCGGGTTGAGGATTTCACGAAATGATACAACCCTTTTGAACCAGGAGCTGGCAAATATATCCCTGAAAGTGAGGTGTCCTCAAACTGGCTCGGAAGAAATACCAAAGTCTGCATGATACAACCCTAAGCCCTCAACCCTTAACCGGAGAGAGAAAAGAGTCACAGGGGCATGTAGCTACCCGGGCTCCTGGGACTGCCCAGGACCTACTGTAAGTCATAGCACCCGAACATAGTCTCTGTGCAAAAGGCACATGCCCAAATCTCTTCACACTCCTGTGGGGTTGTGTAGGGCTTAGGGTAACCCCCTAAACCCTAAACCCTAAACCCATCCCAGTCTTAACCATCCCAGTCCTGTCTCCTATGTCCAGGAAGTCAGACCTGGGGGCTCTCAGACAGGGACGCGGAAAGTCGCCACTGCAACGTGCGTTAAGGTCCGTAGACAACGTAAAGGCAAAAAATACCTGTTAGAATTATGTAGGGCATGTGGCAATGTAAACAGAAACATTTCAAAGCTTAGACCATGAGATCCAGAGCCACCTCACACCATGGACATTGCACGTCACCTCGTTGGGTAGCGGCATGATGGTGTCTGACAGCTTGATATTCACATCGCAGTAGGCACTGCACACAACGGTGGACGCTGCAAATACGGAGGCTTCCTTGAACTCCACCGGCATGGTGCCCGCCATCCAACCTAGGTTGCTGTTTAAAAACTTAGATTAAGCTACCACAATGGGTATATACATATAGAGTACTTGATAGGGCTCCCCCAACATAGTAACTTAAATTAAGTTACCATAATGGGTAAATGTGGTAGTTAATATGGTTTCCCCAATATAACTGATTTCCTTAACAACAACCCAGGAACTCGAGGATGAGTTGACAATGTTCATGTAGTCTGAATAGTTGGTGTGCACGATGCCAATGACATGTCTGAAAATGTCCGGCCAGCGCTGACCGTAATGAAACCAGCAGAGGTGCTCCGGCTCCTCCAGAATTAAGACATCCTTGGGGTCGGAGTCCACAATGCTCTTGGTGCAGTCGCCGGTTGGAAAAATGCTCCCAACTGACACGACATATTTGGCGGGGTACCACCGGAACTTCAGGTCCATGGTGTCAAGATTCACCTTGGCACGCTCCTGGCACCATTCCCTGACCACAACCTCCTGCTCCTCGGGAGAATCGAAGCGCACATTTTTGGGAAACACAAAGCCCTGATCGCGTTCCCCCTCCAAGAAGGGCAGAAAGAGGACCACAGGCTTGCCGCGCTTGGCCAAGTACAGCGCCCGTAACCTGGGTTGCTGTTAAGGAACTTAAATCAAGTTACATATATATATATATGCTGATTAATGTGGTTTCCCCTATGTAGTAACTTAAATATACTTAGATTAAATCTCCTTAACAGCAACCCAGTAACAGTGGGTTCACTGCCGTCCCGGTTCGCCATGGAAGCGCTGCGGTGGTAATGATCGTGAAGTGGCGGTCTGCCCCCTGCCTGGGTTGCTGGTTTAGGGTTTAGGGTTTAGGGTTTAGGGTTTGGGAGGAACTTAATTAAGTTGCTACATTGGAGAAACCATATGGGGGGTCCCATAATTAGGGGTACCTTGTTGGGGGTCCCCATAACAAGGACTATAGCATATTAGGGTCTATATTGGGGTCCCCTTATTCAGGAAAACTACCAGATTAATTACTATAATTACTATATATGTATACCTATACCCATTAGGGTAACTTAATTTAAGTTCCTTAACAGCAACCCAGCTGCAGGTTTGAAGCTGCAGTACATGCTGGCACTGGGCCCAGGGAGAACAGGGGCGACTCGGCTTCCGCATCCAGTAAAGACCCACCCAACCTGGGTTGCTGTTAAGGAACTTAAATTAAGTTACCATAATGGGTATATATAAATAATAATGGGGTTTCCCCAATATAGTAACTTAATTTAAGTTCCTTAACAGCAACCCAGCAACTGCTGCACAATCCGTGCATTCCTGTTATAGGTGCTCAGACTGCTTGACTGAGCTCGCTGAGATGTGTTCACACGAGCGATGGCCTCGCGCTGCTTGGTGGCCTCTCGCAGCTGCGAATAAGCATTCAACGAAAGGATTGACCCGATGAAGCCGCTCACGATCGAGATGAGCTGCTGCAGTGTCCAAGGCTCCTCGTGCTTCACGGGCTCATGGACATCTGTGACATCTGTCAGATCCGTAATGTTCACGCCCCGATCGTCCGACTGCGCCGCACGACTGAGGCGCCGGGCCGGGGCCGGTGGGCCACGCAAGTGAAACCCTCTGTGCTTAGTTGGTGGAGGGAGGGCAGCAGCTGACCATGATCGGGGCACGAGCCCCAAACTCATGGCGTTCTGTGACCCTGTGAATCAGAGACGATTCCTGGACAAAGTGCTGTTGATTGGGTGCTCCTGGCGACCGAACTTGACAAGTTCTTGCTGCTACTTCTGCTGGCAGGTTCCAAGACTTTGATATGATGCTGGCTGGAACACGGACACATGCGAAATGGCTCCAGCCCCAAATTGAACAGTCACGGCAGCACCAACACGCAATTATAACAATCAGGCAGATAAGCCTGCTTTGACCCTGGCACTTACAACCTGGCTCCACGGAAAAACATTGCATGCTGCCAGGGACCTGTCGGGCTGTTCCACTGGATACAAGGTTCGGCGGAACTCCTCTCTTTGACGGGATAGTGATGTTTTGTTGTTGAACCGTAAGTATTCCTCCCGTATGCCATGCTGGGATTTCGGCAAGCATAGCCACTCTGACAGTAGATGTAACAACCCTAAACCCTAGAATTTAACAACCCCACAGGTTATCGCGCAGGTTCAGACTTGGAAAACTACTGCGGTTCCCTGTAAGAGCCCAGGTGCAGGTAGAGGGTTTAGTGTTTTTTGGGGTTTAGGGTTTAGGGGTTTAGGGTTTAAGGTTTTTTTTGGGGTTTAGGGTTTAGGGTTTAGGGCTACAATTTCTGCATCTGTTGAAATCTTCGAGTGAATGCGGAATGCCAATGATAGGCGATCTGCGGGGGGGTGGGGGGCACTTACGCTGCAGATGTTGAGCTAACGCTGGAAATGCAATAAACTAGGAGAACAACAAAAATCAAGCAAACAATAGCCAGAATGGACACCTCTAGTTTGTCAATCTCAACTATCCACTTTGTTTGTTCTGTTCCTTTCCTGGGTTTTTAAAGGTCGTTCCTTTGTTGGTTCCTTTTTTCAATTGTCTTCTCGTTTTGCCTACCCTTTTTTGCTTGTGCTGCCTGCTTCCCCTCTCTTTCTCTTTGTCTTGAAAAATTGAATTTCCTAATTTCTAGACTAAAAAGAAATTAGTTAATTAATCATGTAATCAATAAAAAGAAAACGGGAACTTGGAAGAACTTCGCCAGATCGAGCCTTGGTTGTTACAGTTTTCTTTACGAGTCTTTGCCGAACCTATTTTGATTACTGTGTTGGTTGATTTGTTGAAGCATTTGTGTTTCCAGTATTTCCATTCTTGGAAGAAATCTCCTCTTTCAAAGTCCTTCTCTTTTTTTGGCTTGGATTTATTGTGCTTTTGCACTTTCCGAGGTTGCCAAGATGATTTTCATGTTTTGCAAATCTGTTAGAATTTTTGCCTGGTTTTCCTACGCTTCATCATTTTGGAAGCACAGTCCTTGCCGAGATTATCGCGATCGTAGAAGTCAAAGAAATTGAGAACCTCCTCCTTGGCCTCTTCTTTGCAATAGCAATCCATGCCAAAGACATAGGGACCATCCGAAGAAGCCCGCTTTCGCATCCATTCCACCAACTCGTAGAAAGGTCGATTCTTCCACATCCAATCCTTGCGCAGTCCAAGCTGTTGGGAGTCTTCGTACTACAGCAGAGACACTCTGCAAAAAAAACGACAATACCCACAGCTTCGGCATTGCAAGCGGTACCCTTGACAAGAACATTGTTGACACCAGATACACCAGGAACTCTGGACATCTTAGTTATGGTCAGTCATGGTAGCAGCAGCTGTTGCAATTAGCCGTTGTCGTTGTAGTAGTGGCAGAATCACACATTGCCAGCGAAACAGGATGAGCATGTATTCACAAAGGCCACAGGCAGTCGCAATTGCAGAAGCCGATTGTTGGAAAATCTAAATGGCTTATCTTCCCTTGTTCGCTACCATCCACCAGTAAGTCCTGAAAGATTCTAGAGTCACAGTGTGCCCTTTTTCCCATCAAGTGCAAAAACAAAAACCGAAAAGTCTACCCCCCAAGCCTGCGTGAAGGGCTTAAACCTTAAACCCCAAACCCTACATCCCAAACCCCAAACCCTCAACCCCAAACCCTAAACCCTAAAACCTAAACCTTAAACCAAAGCCAAGTGGCCGGGAATCTCGTTGAGTCTGGAAACATGTTGCTCTTCTTGCGATGCACGTACTGGTTCACATGCCACATAAAGGTCCAGTCACTTTCACACAGGATGATGTTGAAGCCTCTTGTTTGCATCAGATACTTGGTGATCCTTAGTGTATGAATTTTGCATGCAGCCACCTCTAACCCTGTAGCCGAGCATGTTCTCTTTTAAAAACTACGTAGGCCCAAACAACATTTGACATACATGCGTTCTACAAGGTGTGACCCTATTCAACTGCTCTAGCGGGATATTACCATGGCACTCGGCACGAATCTGGTAGAACTCCTCAGTGCCATGGGTGCATTCGCCCAGTAAAACAGTGGTGGCTGTCTCTGGGATCGAAGTCCTCTGCGAAGCTGAGTTTAGGATTTAGGGTTTAGGGTTTAAGGTTCTATGTAACCCCTATAAAATATATTCCCTTATTCCCTACCAACCCCCAGCAAGACTAGGCAAGCAAACTCCGAGAAGTTTTCATGATAACCGCAATAACAGTTTTAGGGAACTAGGGAGGATGACTTGGCCTTTGGCCTACCCAGCTGTAAAGAGGGATTTCTTTCCGGATCCCTTGGTTTAGGGTTTAGGGTTTAGGTAAGGAATCCTTGTTTTTAGAAACTCAGAGGGGCCTTGGCTTAGCATGGGTCACACCATCGACAGCCCCGAGTTTAAGGTAAAGGCAAGCCTTAAAAGAAAATCGATGTTTGAGAATGATGCGTTGAGGCCTGAAGAGGAAAAAACGCGTTACAGAACTCACCTTTGAAGACTTTTTGGCCAAGGCCAAAGCTCAATCGGATGTGTGGCTTGCAGGAAATCTCGCTCGAAAGAAGGAGGCGGCGCAGACCAGAGGAAAAATGCACTCCCAAACTCCAGCTACATCTTTTTTACCCAATGCTGGGAAAAATCAACTCGAATTGCACCGCTGGCTTCGCGGTTTCCTGTTTTTGGCCCATCCCAACGCTCATGATAATCTGGGTTGCTGTCAAGGAACTTAAGTTAAGT
This sequence comes from Symbiodinium pilosum, assembly GCA_905231905.1. Taxonomy (NCBI): domain Eukaryota; class Dinophyceae; order Suessiales; family Symbiodiniaceae; genus Symbiodinium; species Symbiodinium pilosum. The sequence continues at coordinate 64 of CAJNIZ010048089.1, read as the reverse complement.
TACTATATTGGGGAAACCCTATTATTTACTATATATACCCAATACGGTAACTTAATTTAAGTTC
>CAJNIZ010048088.1:4678-19462 GCA_905231905.1 Symbiodinium pilosum | reverse complement strand
ATAGTATAATAGAATTTATATAGGGATAATGGAACATTAAATGGAAGCTACTATAGTATGTTGGGGTTCTAAAGGGAAAATGGAAAATGGAAAAGAAAATGGAAGCTTCTATAGTATATTGGGGTTATATGGGGATAATGGAGAAGAAAGTGGACAGTACTATTTAGTGTTTAGGGTTTAGGGTTTAGGCTCAGGGGTCAGGCTTTGCGGCTCAGGGCCTAGGGTTTGGGGCTAAGTGTTTAGGCCTTAGGGTATAGGGATCCGAATTTAAGGTGTAGTGCGTAAGGGTTAGGGCTTGAGGCTTCAGACTGTTTAGGGTTCAGGGCGTGGGATTTGGGGCTAAGTGTTTAGGATGTAGGGTGAAGGGCTGAGGCTCCAGGGCTGAGAATTTACGGTGTACTGCGTAGGGCTTAGGGCTTGCGGCTTTAGAAGGTTCAAGCTTAGGGTTCAGGGCTTAGGGCTTGGGGCTTAGAAGGGCTTAGGGTTACGGGGCGTGCGGCTCAGGGCTTAGGGTTAGTGTTCAAGTTTTAGGGGTGAATTCGGGTGAATGGAAGCTTCTCCAAACACGGTATTCCTGGGAACCGTAGGGGTATATGGGAGTATAATTTACGGATTCCATGCGGATCACTGCTCAAAAAATGCCTACCCTAAACCTTTTACCCTACACCCTATGGCAACATTAATGATCTGAACCTTGCTTTAAGCATTGCCACGTCTGACAAATCTCCACGATAGCATACTCGGTTTAAAAGGGACCCCTAGTCGCTGGAAACCCCCATACGTGATAAGAATTAAAAGCATGAAAAGCTCCCTGAACCCTAATTCAACCCCCCTCTGCCGAGGCACCTGGTGCCATCTTTCGCATGGACAGGTGTTTCGACTATGTGGTTGGTATCCTGCAGAAAGGAGGAATGTGTGGCTTTCCAAAAGTAGGGGTCCTGTTTTGGAGGATCCCTATGACAAGTGTTGAAGCCTTACGGCCCCCTATAGATGGACATCCCCCGAACCCCTAACCCTAAACCGCACGCGGCATCGCTCTCTGAAGGAGACCTTGGAAACCATCATTGGAGAAGCTCTGAGGGCAGCAGGCGGCGCTACGCTAAAAAGAACAGTCGGGGAGTGAATAGGGTACCAGGATAGGTGTTAAACAAAGGATTGTAAATCCAATCCACTCCATCATTTACCCTCTAGCACGTGCAAATCATGCAGAAAGGCCCCCCAACTTTCTTGCAGCATTGAACTGTAACAGTACGGCTTTACTTCCAACTTTGGAGACTTGTGTAATGTAAGGGCCTTAATACTGGCCAGTAGAATGTTTGGATTTGTTTGAGGCATCTTATATATACTTATACAAAAACTGAAACCACAATCTTCATAATCATTTAGGACCTGCCATGTCCCGTCCGTTTGATTCTCGATCAATTACAGGGTAAGGCGATGGCCAGTCCCTCCGCGAAGCACTCTCGACCCACTTCTGCAGCAGCTGGACTAGCAGCATGATTTACCTGGAAATTGTGTTCCTGTCAACGCTATAATTACAACTCTCCCACAACAAGCCGCAACATCAAGAAGACCCCAAACGCAAATCCGAAACTGCAAAATCCAAACATCGTGACTTTAGATATATGCACAAGCACTGTAACTACGAACACCTTTACCTAAGCAGAGAAAGAACTGAACAGTTCGAACATTAAAAAAAAAAGCCTGTACATAATATAGCATACCCGCGAAATGCCCTTTTGATGATTTCAGCTCCTAAGCCCGAGGCTCTAAAGTCTAAATCCCGAACCTGAAACACTGAACTCTTAATGATCTACTAATTGTGTTCTGTTTTCCCGGATTTATCCTGATATAATCGTTTTGGGGTGGGTCAATTAAAGATATCATCAAGCCATCAAAAGGCCTAATCCGTATAAAGCACTATATTCTCCTGGCTTCCATTTATTTTTCCATTTTCTTCTGCATCTGATTCTGCACTATTCCTAGACCTAGGCGCCAGACCCAGTAGAAACCTTTGGACCTTTTGAATACCTAAAAATGCCTTTAGCCCGTTTAAAGGGACCCCTTACTTACCCTCTACGGTCCAAACCCTAAACCCTAAACTGGAAAACCAACCTAAACCCTCCTTAATCCCTGTACAAAGCCCTACAAACCCAAGTAAGCTCCCATGGTCAGGGCCTGGGCAACATTTGGGAACCTATGATAGGACCTAATAACCTTACACCCTAAATCCTAGATCCTAAACCTCAAACCCTAAACCCTGAACCTTAATCCCTAAACCTTGAACCCTAAACCCTAAGCCCTAAACCCTAAACTCCCCCCCTTACACTATGGCCTCATTATAGTAGTTTCCATTTTCTCTTCCATTATCCCTATATGAGATCTATTATGCTATAGTAGCTTCTATTTTCTTACCCCTATATAAATTCTATTATACTATAGTAGCTTGCATGTAATTTTCTATTACCCATTGACACTATGGCCTCATTATTGTAGTTTCCGTGTTCTTTTCCATTCTCCCTATATAAACTCTATTAAACTATAGTAGCTTCCATGTTCTTTTCCAATATCCCATGATATCCCCAATATATCCCCTACAAAGCCCTATATACCTCCTATAAAACCCTAAACCCTAAGGCCTCCTGCTCTCTGCCACTGATGGCGCAGCATGTTTTCGCCACCTGGCCGTGCTTGCAAGGCTTGAAATTTACTTTCTCCATGGGCCTATAGTGGCTAGGGTTTAGGGTGTAGGGGTTAAGGTTTGGGGGTGTAGGGTTTAGGGTTGAGCGTGTAGGGTTCAGTGTGTATAGTTTGCTGAGCCCATGGTAGCGACCTGTGACGTCAGCGGTCTATGCAAGAATCCCCACAAACCCTAAACCCTAAACCCCGAACCCTAAACCCTACACCCTAAGCCCTAAACCCTAAACCCCACACCCTAAACCCTATAAAACCAAACCCCAAACAAAGCCCTGGCGGAGTTTGGGTCTGTAGCCGACCTACGACTGCACCGATGTCAAAGCGCAAAATATGTTCCCTCGCGAGGGTCATGCCCTAATGCCCCCAGCCTAAATCCTAATCGACTAAAATAGATCCACGGTCCCATTAAGGTTTTCATATATATGTATATGTATACATATACATATATATATATACATTTATATTTATAGGTAGAGAGGGTCTAGGGTTTAGGGGCAGAACCTCCCAGAACTTCCACAGTTTGGTAATATTGGTAGGGTTATATTGGGGTCTCGTTCTCTGTCAGCAACTCCTCTTTTCGACGTGAACTTGAACCGAATGCATTCCAATCCCCTCATATGGCATTTTACCAGGGGTACCGTCGGATTCCTTGCAGAACATGTTGCCCCTGCTAGAAGCCTCTGACATCTGCGTGGGACCCAACGACCTAATTTTCTTTACCCAGTAACAAGCCTGGACCCCAAATCCTGAACTCTCAACCCCAAACCCCGGACCCTAAACTCTTGACCCCGAACCCTTAACCCCAAAACCTAAACCCTAAAGGGTAGCAGCTTAAACCCTGAACCTTAAACGGATAAACCCAGATGGGCCTTGCCACCCATTGATGCAAGCTGGCGCCGTACTAACTACAGTTGATGCTTCGCAAAGAGGCTGCTACAACCCCTACTTGGAGGTTAAAGGTAGTTGTAACCCAATCAAGGTGTACCCCTTAACCCTAAGACCCAAACCCTTACGACCCAGCTTTGAGCCGCTTTCATTCCTGAATGTAGTCGCAACTGGGCTAGAACTACAGGTATAAGCGGGTTACAAGTAACCTGAACCTCTACATACAGAGGAACATTGCCAGGTACCATCCCCATGCGTATACTAGTATACCATGAATACATGTGTATAAGTATATATGTATATGTGGGATGTATGCCGTATGTACACAACTACACACGGCAGACATCTATCCTACACGTCATGATGCTTACAGGCACAGCCATCTTCCCTGCAATTGAAACCAGCAGCTGCGGTGACCGGGCAGGCAAGGGCACGACTCTATGCAAGTCTGAAGTTGTGGGATCTCGAATGGGTTCAGGCTTACAACCAGGGGCCCCTTTTGGAGGTCCCTGAACTTAGGGACCTGGTTTTCGAGGGTCTGGAAGCGGGACCTCATTTGGCAGAGGGCGTAGCCTTGACGAGTTTTGTAGTTGGGTTTCGGGTTAAGAGCTTGAAGTTTCTGTCCTCCATGTGGACATCACAAAATTCCGACGGTAAAGCAGTCTTATTGCCATGGGTCTACCCTCATCACCTACCTCTATAAGCAGCCCCTCACCATCTCACGATGAGAACTCTCAATCTTGTGCCAATATGCATCTGGGAATCTTGCTCATGACTCATTCGTAACCCTGAGCCCTAAACCCTGGACTCCTAACCCTAAACCAGGGGAGGAGATTGCTGCCTCCAACCTTTGCTCTTTTGGACGTTTCCCGAAAATAGGGGACCCGGCTGTATACCCTGAAAGTCGATGGTCCTGACCATGAGGACTCCCAGGGTTCAGGGTTTAGGTTTTAGGGCTAAGGGTTTAGAGTTTAGGACCCTAAACCCTAAACCCTCAACCCTCATTTATGGAAGAAGGATGTCAAGTTGGGGGTCTATGGTTTAGGGTATGAGACTTGAGGTGAAGATTGTCCAGTTTAGGGTTTAGGGTTTACGGTTTGGGGATAGGGTAGGGAAGAAGAGTTGAGGGGTTTAGAGCATAGGGCTCAGGTTAAGGGTAGGAGTCCTGGGGTTTAGGGCTTAGGGTCCCCTAGGTCCTAGTATACTCCAGATGTACATCACAACACTCCTCGTTTAAATCTCTTCTCCCCGCAGGGAGTCACCGTAAGGCAACTTCTAGGTGATGATAACAAGCCCAACGAGGCATTGCATCTAAGAAATTCTTTAGACCATTTAAAATCCGTTGTGCTCCATCCCTAAACCGTTATCCCCGAACCCTAAAACCGGGGTGCCCTGTTCTTGGAACAGCGCTGTAAACCAAACAGCGAAATATGCAAACCCCGTAGACCAACGACATCCTGAAACACCAAACCCTAAACCGCTCAACCCTGATGTAGGGGCCGTGTGAATGAGGATTGGGTTTTGGGAGGGCATATTACACATGTGGTCTAACGGTCTCATATTACTGGTTCTTCAGGCTATTAATTTGATCACGTTAATCCCTAAAAAACCTCTCTATAAACCAAGTTTCTTGTTGCATTGTGCGTCTTGTTTTCTTTGCCAATCGATTTTGCATGATTGGCAGTTCTTATTCTTGTTTCTACCGAAAACCCTGATTACATGTCCCGATCTATCCCTACATATGAGCCTTAGTCTAAACTCCTAGTATCCCCCTTAATACCCCCTATAATACTCCTATATAACCCCCCTTTGAGGAGTTTAGACTATGACTCATATACCTTCATATCCGAATGGCCCCTTCAAAGGGACCTCCACCTCTAAACACGGTTAGGGTTTAGGGTTTAGGGTTTAGTTTTTATGGTTTAGGGTTTAGGGTTTAGTTTTTAGGGTTTAGGGCTTCAATACTGCCCAGCTGCCGGCCGTCCAGCCATTCGCCGCTGCAAGGTGTTCATAGTCATGTAGACTTCATCTTCAACCTCAGGTAGGTTGGTGCAAGGCTTAGTCTTCAGGATGTACGGTTTGGGGTCAACTTCAACGCTCAGGGGACTGCGCGAGTAGGTCATCAATGGGAATATGAGTCCCCTAATTAGGTGTGGCCTGCTTTTTCCACCCCTTTTCAACTCTTTACTACATCCTCTGAGCCTCTACGAAGGGTTTAAAGCTTTGGATCTAGGATTTTAAGGCGGCTAAACACTAAAGCCTTAAGGTTTAGTCTACGGATGGACGTTATGGGTTCCGAGTTCGAGCCTGTGAAGCAGGATGTCAAGGACTGCCGAAGTGTGTATACATGAGCTATAATCTAAACTCGTAAAACTCCTCGTATCCCCCTTATAACTCCTAGAATACTCCCCTATATAAACCCCCTTTCAGGAGTTTAGACTATAGCTCATATAGGGTGGATACTATGGGTTTAGATTTTAGGGTTCAGGGTTCAAGGTTTATTTTAGCTCTTTACAAACTACCGTTCGTAGTGGGGCCAGCGTATTTGCACAAAAAAGACCTGGGGTTCTCCAGAACTCTTGCGAGGCAAAATCCCCCATGTACCCCCAAGGTCCCCTATTATACCTCTATGTTGACAAACCGTAAACTCGAATCCCTAAACCCAAAGTGCATATATCCTCTTAATCCCTTCAAGGATACACCCACCTTGCCCCCAACGCCTAACCCTAAACCCCGCACTGTCATCATGATTAAGATTATTGCCTTGCAGTCCTTGTATACATGAGGAGGATATACAACTCTTCATATTTACATTAGCGCCTACATACTGTCCCTATACAAACCCCTACACTAACCGAGCGTTCATGTAATGTCCTGTTTTCTTTTCCACTTGATTCTACATTCTTTTGATCAAGCAATTATCTTAGATCCTTAAACCCTATGTACCTCCAACCCTGAATCTAAACTGTCGGCATTCTAACGTCCTGCTATGCCCCCCGCATGAGGTAATGAGGCTGGTGCAGGACCTCAACTCCCTATGTAATCACCCTACCTATAAACCCCAAGGCCCAGGCGTGTAGACATGTCTATATATATATATATATTCATACCTATTTCTACAGCGGTATAGACACATGTGTCTATAATGTGTATATGTATATACATATACACACATATATATATATATATACATACATATGTGTGTATGTGCTTCGCCCCTACTAGCCAGTTACTAGCCTATAACACCCTGGGCCCTTTGCTACATCCCTCTGGCTTAGACGTTCCCAGCTGCCGGGTCCAAACGAAGGGCTTCAGCGAAGCACTCGTGCGCCTCCTCAAGGGACTGCAGGGCCTCAGAGCTGCAATAGTTATGTAGGGGTAAAGGTATGGGTCTCTCTCTCTCTATATATACACTTTTTCTGAGAAAAGCAGTGACATATGTATGATTTTTTACTGAGAAAAGCAGTGACAATATACATATATGTATAGGGTTTGGGTTTTAAGCTTAGGGTCTGCTGTGATTTGGCATTGGGGCAGTGATTGCCAAATAACAACATCTCTTCGAGTGCAGCGTACTGTGCAGCATGCTGCCATTGCCCGATTGTGGCTGGCCACCTCGTACATTCACGCACCCAAATGCTGTTGAAGCGGCCAAACCACTCAAACCTGCTCTTGGCAGGGTTTGGAACCTTAAACTCCGTCGGGTCCCTCGTGTTCATCAACACAAATACATCTCCACAACCATAGGTCCCCACGAGGGTTCTCAGGTGGTGAATGTCTTGAAGGGGAGGCCCGGAAACCTTCAAAGACCGTCACCCCAGGCCGGTTCTTGGAGGCCAAGGAGTCTTAGGTACTACCCCTAAACCCTAAACTCTAAATCCCTCAACCCTAAACCCTAAAGTAGGGTTATAGTGCCACAGTTGGGGTTAGGGCTAATCGGACCAATCCAGGGGCAGCCCATTGCAGTACTCGGCCTGGCGTGGGTGCCACCGAAACCGTGACTTACATGTCTGGGTGACTGTTTTGGGGTTTAGCTTTTTTTGGTGACTGCTTGCTTAGAAGAATGGATAGTCAAATGGACAAGAATATAGAGTATGAAATGGAAGTTGGGTTTACATAGAGGCAGGGTAGGTGCAGAAACTTGCATGCAGAGTAATAACAGAAGTAGGCACAATGATAGGAATGGGAATAGAAAACACAGTAATACAAATACTGACAGCCGACACTAGTACAATACTTGATCGTAAAAGAGTAATAGTAGGGTTGGCTGGGACAGTAGGATGGAAGAAGCAAGCCATAAGTCGAATGGAAAATGAGATGGAAAACTTGAATGTAGGCCCTACAAGGTAGAAGATGGTTTCGCAAGCAACATAACCCTCTCCTACTTATACTGAACACACCTCACCTTGAATCTTAACTATGTCCCCCAATATCTAAGGTCTCTGGGGAAGAACATTTAATACTATGGGTGAGCGGAGTGTAATGTTCGTATGAAGAGAGTGGTATAATTCCCGTTTTGACATCATAGGAGGCTTAGGGCTGGAACTGGGAGACTTATGAGGTATGAAGACGTGTAGGGTTTAGAATCTAAATTTGAGGTTGGGTACTGCCCCCACCCAGTAACAGTCCGTATTAGGGGTCCTATTAAGGGCTGTATATAACCCTTTTATAATTATTATCCCATTGTTACTGAGGGGGGGCAGTACCCAAAGTTGAGGGTTCAGGGTGGCAAGGGCTTGTGTAGGTCTGAGTCGGGGTCATGGATCCAACAGATGCATCCCTCGTACGGCACAGGACTCGCACCCGCTCGCTGCAGGACGTTCCCACTGCTTCCCTAAACCCTAAACCCTAGCCCCAAAACGGCTACCCTTTTCATTGAAGTGGAGGTTTCCAAAAATGTTGGGGGGTACCTTGTTTTTTGGGGGGGGGTCCGCATAATAAGGATTATAGTATCTTGGGATCTATATTGGGGACGCCTACTTTATGGTGGGAACAACCAAGTTACTCGAAACCCCAAAGCCTACCCCAACAGGTTAGAGGTTCTCCACTCAGCTACTAAGTTTCCTGAAGTCATTAGTGGCTTGTACCCCAGGCAGGCGCAAAAGCCACGCGGTTCAGGGCTTAGGGGTTCAGAGTGTAGGGCCAACGCATTTCACACAGAAGATAAGGGTGGAGCCCTGTTGCGGCCCCATTGCAATGCCCACTGTCTTCAAACGCTGCTATCCGAGTGTCTCAAACCAAGGACATCTTATAGTTTGGCAGAGGTACTTGGAGTCTTCACGTATAAACAGAAAAAGACATGGGAACCAAGGCAAAAAGAATCCTCGATCCTAGGAAGAAGCCAGCATGATTTGTGGGTATGCATAACTGTATACATGTATACACGTGCATACTACATACATATGCTTATTTTCAAATGTATAGGAACTATGATCCTGCGTTGCACCAAGGCGAGACACGCCGAGGATGCAAACCCGAACAAGGTCCACTCTAAGGGATTTGGAACCTCAGTAGAAGTTATAATTTCAGCTAAATATTAGGATTGTTGGTAACAGAAATTAGTAATTATTTTCAGGAACCTTGTAGTCCAAGTAAGGTTTCGCGAAGTTCTCTTTAAGGCTGATTCGGGCGAAATGTGAGGGGAGGAGCGTGTTTGGGCAATGCAAGGGCGTGAAGTAGAAGAATCGAGTTTCGGGACATATTCTACTTAAGCTGCATAATGACTATATTGACCATTTTTCAGGTTTCTGCATCACATGACGCCGGTAAACCCCGATACATGTTCATTTGAATTTTCATCTACATTTTATTTGACCATATTCGTAACAGTTCAGGCTTCTACCCTGAACCCTACACATCCCTGTGTGCTCGTGTTTGGGTGCCCTAAACCCCAAGGCGTGTAGTCTCGGATCCCCTGACAAAAGCCCAGCCGCCATGTAGGCGATGCCACTGCGGTAGAGAGCCTTCCGGCGCTTGACGTCGTGGCCTATCAAGCCAGTTTGGGGTTTACGGCCCCTTGCAACTCCTTTGACAAAAACTTCCTATAGCATGTGAGCTATAATCCTAACTCCTAGAATCCCTCTTAATAGCCCCTAGAATACTCCCCTATATAATCCCCTATACAACCCCCTTGAAGGAGTTCAGACTATAGCTCACGTGGAGATCAGACCCCCCGCCAAAGGATTGTGTATAACAGAATATCTGACGAGCGCCTCATGAACTCGAAACTCAAAACCCAGAACCGCCCACCCTGAAAGTTCTAACCAAACTTGGAGGGTCAGGGGGACTTGTGAGTAGGTTAAGATTGGGTTGTTGTCTGGCAAATAGGGGTTCTTACCGATTAGAGCCACCCTAAACCCTAAACCCCAAAACCTAAACCCCAAACCCTAAACCCTAAACCCCAAACCCTTAACCCTGAACCTTAAACCCCAAACCCTAAACCTTGAAATGTTCCAGGCCGGCCTAAGTCGGCGAAGAGTTCTTCTGCTTCTTGGGCGAAACTGAGGCGGCTGAGCGTCATTGGTAAACTAGAGTTTAGGGTTTAAGGTTTGTAGGGTTTAGGGTTTAGTGCCATTTAGTTACAGCGATGGAGAGTTATTTAGAAAAGATAGTACAAATTGAAATGCAAACTGAGTTTGAGGTTTTCAGGGTAGGAATTATGGACCGTACGGGCCTAAATAATCACCAATATCATGTTGAGTTCTATTTGAGGTACCGTATACTACAGTTATAACAGAAGACGTATTACCTAAATACTAAACCTACACCCTAACCCTAACCCCTTTAATCCCTCTCCCTATACATCTGCAGCATCCCTAGTACGCCTATCATACCCCTATGGTACCCCTATGGTACCGCTATGGTACCCCTGAATGCCACGCCTATGGTACCCCTATGTGGTACCCCTGGGGCACACTGATGGTACCTCTTTCGTGCCCCTGTCATAAATAATACCCCTTCGTACCCCTCTCGGGCTCCTCCGGTACCGCTATGGCACCCATGGTACTCCTATGCTCCTCCTTTGGTACCCCTGCGGTGCCAAAGGTACCCTTATGGTCCCCTATGGTACCCCTATGCTACACCTATTGTACTCCTATAATACGCCAATGATCCTCTTTTCGTACCTCTATAGCACCCCTGTGGTACCCCCATGTACCCTAAACCCTAAACCCCAAATCAGCGGAACGAACCAAATACTGCAACTCAGTGGCTGCAACGCCTCCTGCGGCCGATTCAACTCAGCTGCTGACAATGTGGGATTTTAGGGTTTAGGGGCTTAGGGCCCAATTAGGGTTTATGGGATCAGCATAGTCCTTGTGCAATCACACAAGTCGGACCCCATAATCTTCCGTATTTCGTATATACTGGCCGCTTCAACAACTTCAAAGCACCTGCAAATTGGCCAACTTAGGCCTATTTCCTGCAGAAGCCACCATTTAGAGTGAGGTCGTTTTGCTTGCGTATATGTCCAAGGACCCTTCTATGAACAGAGCCTTTAAAGCTATGCTAGAACTGTTGCATGCAAGCAGGGGGAATTGGGAAGTTTGGAAGTCTGCCTCAGACAGGCACAGCAGGAAACCAATGAAACCAAAGAAATGCTAGCCTTTGTGCATAACGTATCCGGTTCTCGTTTGATTACACCCACGCGGAATGCACAAACCTGAGCCAATAACGTTAAGCCGAAAGCCCTACAGGCCTGGGCAGCACCACACCCGCATGATAGGACATCATCTAACATCCCCTAAATCATGATGACCAAAAACCTGAAGGCTTTCTCGTACAAGCGTTGCCTAGCCGAGAAAGTGTTCCGCAAGCCCCTAAGGCCTGAATCCAACATCCAAGGCCCTGAACCCCAGGCCCCAAAACCTACGTCGCAGTGTACTCGAAACCCTAACCAACCCAAGACGGTCCCAAAACCTACGTCGCTTTGTACCCGAAACCCTAACCAACCCAAGACAAGGCACCTTTAGCAGCGTGTGGGCCTGATTGTTCAACATGTCGGCCTCAAGCTCCTCGGCCTCGGCAACCTGCGCATGTGCCGGCTGAGGGTGCATAAGGGTCATATAGAGACATAATCTAAACTCCTTAAAGGGGGTTATATAGGGGATTATATAGAGGACTACTATAGGGGTTATTAGGGGGGATACTAGGAGTTTAGACTATAGGTCATACAGAGATATAATATACCTGTCCCTATATGATATAGGGACAATGGGCAAGAAAATGGAAACTACTATAGTATATTGGGGTTATATAGGGATAACGGAAAATAGTAATTCTTTGGGGTACACAGATCAGGATAGTTTAGGAGGCACGGTTAGGAGTACACAAGTCAGGGCACGATGTTCAGGGCCACAGCACCTGGTTTTCCTGCAAAGCTCATACCCAAAGCAGTCAGTGGGCGGGGGCACCCAGCAGGCCTGGGCCCCAGGTCCTGACCAGTCAAGACACACCCCAGAGTGGTTTACAACAAAATTGAAGCGATCTGCCGACAGCTGACTGGGAGGAATCTGCCTGTGGCAACTCCTCTCTGCCGCGGCGGTGTTTCGGCATTGTAAGAAATCTTTGTAAGACTCACAACGTGATTGTGTCACATTCGCCCTAAATGTCAGGCAACGGTGAGGAGACTGGACAAGCATCGACGCACTTCAGTTCACATCATTATTGCGGAAGCTTTATTTGCTGGTCCTAGAGAGATTAATCCAAGCCGTGCGCAAAGAATGTCCCGGGTTGAGGTTCCCTCGCCCTTCTGCAGCCACATGCGCGCCCCCTAGGCCTGTAAAGAGACACTTGACGCGATGCTGCCACCAGCTCACAGCCAACACAACAGCAGCTTCTATGCGACGCGCAGTAATCCTACGTCAATGAGACCGGTTCTTTGCGCACGCAGGCAGAGACTTTGCAATATGGCACGGCGGTGCATTCTTGTCGGCGGGCCATTGTGGCTCTCGGCAATGCTCCAAACTTGCTTCCATCCAGCGTGCGGATAACCGGGCGGGCCTAAACATTAAAGCCTTCACATATAATCCCAATATAACCCTAACCCCAATATAACCCCTATATAACCCTATATAACCCCAATAGAATCCTAATATAACCCCTATATAACCCCTAAACATTAAAGCCTTCACGTGCACTTTAGATCCTCGCTGTGAAGTTTCGTATGAGAAGTACCACTATGGGCTATTAGACCTTAAGGGTACCTTAATCTTCCCTTTTTAGGGTTTAGAGTTTAAGGTGTAGGGGTGTAGTGTTTAGGCTTTAGACCTTAAGGGTACCTTAATCTACCCTTAATAGGGTCCTAATAGGGTAGCCCATGGTGGTACACTGGAGTTAAACCCTAAGCCCTAAAGCATAAATAACCGTTTCCATGTGGGGGTTTCCCAAAATTAGGGGTACCCTTTTGGGGGTCCCTGTAATAAGGACTATAGTATTTTGGGGTCTATAGTGGGGTCCCCCTATTTTGAGAAACTACCATGTTCTTTTCCAGTCCCTACTCACCCGAAGAAAACTCAGGGTCCATGGCACTATGCTGTTGCTCTTCATTCCCTACATACAAAAAGCACGAGGTACTAGAGCCTTGGCATCTGTGACAAACCCGGGCGGAAGCTCCTGATAGGCAGTGGCTTTGCGTAATGCAGGGCATGTTCATTTGGAATAGGATTTGGGGGTACATTTCACTGCAGGTTGACAAGGGTCATAAGGCAGAGATCTTGGAAATTGTTCCACACTACCCTCCCGAAGCAAGCACGTATACTATGTATCTTGCTTGCTTCAAGGTATCAGTTTGCCGGAGGATGCCTTCATAGAACTTTGTTTGGGTGATCATCGTTTTGATACGGTTTGCTGGGTTGTGATTTGGCTGCTGGCCACATTCCTAGACTAAGGTCATTTCCAGTTGCTTTCAGGGACCCTAAACCCTACGTTGTATTTCCCATGCCTTACCAGCCCCCAACGACGTACCAAGTTGTGCAGGGTACTTGCAGGTTCAGGGTAGTTCCAACCTAGTTGTATGATTGTCCTTGTATCGCAAATATATGCTCCCGAAGTACCCTGATAGAATTGTAAGTGGGTTTAAGACTAGCCTGAACCATCACAGAGAAGCAAAGGTAAGGGAAGCAGCATTTAGCAATAGCTTGCTGAGTTGTAACCTAGGTTTAGGGTTTAGGGCTTATGTTTGGTTGCGAGTTCCTCAACATGGTGTGCCCAGGGATATGTAGGGCTTCTAGGTGGGAGTATGGGATCCTTCTTTGGGATCCTGTTAGCCTATGGCATTGAAAGTCCCCTAAATTTCACACCCTATACACACTCACCAATATTCCTAAGGAACTCGATATACACACACCAAAAACCGCAGGAAAACACCCACTTCACAGAGTGGATGGAGGAAACCTTTCACCACGCTGTCCCTAAAGTCTTAGGAATCAAAATAGTTTAGGGGCCCTAGGTGGTGCAAGATTTCCTGCATCAACAGTGCCCCTATATAACCCATGCAAAAAAGCGGCTCCATTTCATGTCCATTCTCCATGATTAAGGTTCTATATCCCATACATACCCCTATGTAACCCCTATACAACAGCGTGTAAGAAACAACCTCGCTTCGACAAGGTCCTTCATCAAACAGATGCCCACACCTGAGTGATCCAAAAAACTCCGCAGACAGGATTTGGGACTTAGGTTTCAGGATTTGGGGTTTAGGGTGCCGTCAGCATTTGCTCCCCCCAACAAACCCCTCTAGGGATTACATAGGAATATATAGGGTTCTCCAAGGATATATAGGGTTGATGGAATATTTTCGCGACGGAAAGGAACATGGAAAATGAAATGGAAACTGGCAGAGATTATGAAATGTAAGGCCTATCTATTTTGGGGTACCCTCTTCAATTTAAGCCCCTATACAACTCAAGCATCCTGATCTTCAAATCCGTGATGGGGCGCACTTTTGGGCAGGTGGGGGTACCGGAGGGAATTGTGTTTTGCTGTGGGGTCAAGGTTTCGTTGGGACCGCAAGAAATAACTCTCTGACCCTTTCCACGGCCTGTGACGGTGGGAGCGTGCCAAGCCATAGAATCCCCTATATGGTAGTTTGAAATATATTTCCCATTACGTCAAGCCCCAATGTAACCTTTCAAAAATCCTTGGCAAGAGAGCCTTCCACAGTTCTTGCCATGCAAGACCGTTCAGGGTTGAGGGCTTAGGGTT
>CAJNIZ010048087.1:18276-33995 GCA_905231905.1 Symbiodinium pilosum | reverse complement strand
TTAGGGTTTAGTATTCAGGGTTTAAGGCTCAGAGTTTAGGGTTCAGGGCTATGGGTTTAGGGTCCTGGGCTTGGGGGTGTATAGACGAGATCTTGCACCCCAGGAAGCTTCTTCATATCGTAGTTCCTTTTATATGGGTTTAGGGTTTGGGTTGGGGTGTACAAGGGTGCAAGACTTACTCCATGCACAGCAGGTGTCCAGATACCCAATCCACAGGTATATTGGGGGTTTGAAAGTTGTGGTCCCTTCTCAGGTATCGTTCAATATTAGAGGACGTATGCGAAAGGGGACCCATTTTGACAACGTACCACATGGGATCTTTGGTGGAGGTGACGTTGGTTTAGGTTTAGGGTTCGCTGCTGCTGTTGGAGTAGAAATATAGCATAGGTTATGAGCACCTGCCGGTTGTGCAGCAACATTAGCATGAGTGTTTACCCATTTGTTTGCTATAGTTTGCCACGCTACCCAAGGACCTAAACAAGATGATGTAACGCAATTGCCATGTAACTGAATTGCCTATGCCTTCCATCAGGCGGCCCCAATCAACTTACCAAGATATCGATTCCCAATAGTCTCATGCATTCCCCGCGTTCTCCCCCAAATCGCAAGCCGTGCATTGTTGCTACGGTCATTTGCAGCCGAAGTTGCCAGAAGTCTTGATAGACAAGATGGGAGGAGCCTGTTTAGGTTCAGGACGCCACTTTCTTGTTACTAGAGCATTATTTTCTATTTCTCCTGCTATTGCTAAAGTTGCTACAGTTGGTATTTTGGCTGTTGTCTCCACCAGTACCATTCCTGTAATGATTAGTGCATGTATATTACTACCACTACACTCGTACTACTGTTACAACGTCTAGCAACTAGTCTAGTACGGCTGCTACTGATATGACAAGTAAGAATACTGCCACGAATACTATTCAAATTGAAAAGACCCTAAACCCTAGACCTTAAACCCTAAACCCTAGACATGAAACCTTAAACCCCAAACCCTAAACCTTAAACTCTTAACCCTAATCAATTATTCACCCAAAACCATTTGAGATCAATGTTCGGTTTATTCTTAACCTTGAGCTGTCCTTATAGTGCATTGGTGCAACCTGTTGAGGGTTATATAGGCACAATGGATACAATGCAATGGAAACTACTATTTAGGGTTTAGGGTGTAGGGCCCAACCCCCTTGGTCCAGTGGTTTCATGGGTGCACTTCGGCCGGGTGCAGAGGATCCAAACTTGTCAAAGAGCCAGACGCTTGGAATTGTTTCAACGGTTTCTGTTGCAAGGGTCTAGAGGAAGAAATCCGTGCTTATTTACGCATGCATGTCTTGTAAAGGATGGGCCTACCAAAGGATCATGAAGTAGGGATCCCATCTAGTAATACCCATGTCCATTAACCATACGGGAAATACTGACTGTAGCGGAGACACCCATCTATCTGCCGATCTATTCACCTATCTACTTACGTGCACGTCTGCCCACATACTTGCAGTATTTTTGCATAGTATACACGCTATTACTAGGTACTTACTTGGACGCTGGGGTCCTGAGGTCAGGCCAGCAAAATGCTAAGCCCTACATGCTAAGCCCGAAGATCTGAATCCTGAACCTTCAAGCCCTGGTAAATTCAAATTGGGCAGAGGGTTTAGGGTTGAGGGTTTACTCGCCCAAAACCCGCACACAACTTGGTCAAAACTCCCGCCCTGAAACCTACGCAACTTGCATAGCCCTAATTCCGGCCCTAGCCCTAACCCAGGCCCCAAAGAAGATCTGCAACCCCAATGCTTAGGGCTACAGGCAGACCCTCAACCCTAATCCCTAAGCCCTAGACCCTGATGTCTCAAACCCTACATCCCAACTCTAGACGCAAGACCCCAAATTGGAAACCCAACTCCAAACAAGGTCAGGGCTGCGCGAGCTGGACACAGTCGCTGGAGATCCTCGCGCGCCTGGGCCAACGGGCGGATGTGATCAGCTCCTCGCCTTCTTTTGGTTTAGGGCTTAGCGCTTATAGGGTCTAGTATTAAGGGTTGAGGATCCAGGGTTTAGGAGTTAGGGTTTAGGATTTAGGGTTTAAGGTTTAGGGTTTACTTGTGCCTCCGTTTACCTACAGCTTGGAGGGTTTATACCTAGTAATTAAAGGGTTGAAATCACGCAAAAGGGCCGCAGGTAGGTTGTAGGGCGTTTTAGGTTTAGGGCGGAGGGTTTTGATTCTTGTCGCCGAGTCTTGCTCGTGGTGAAGGGGGAGTGGCGGAAGGATTTTAGGTAGCACGCTGGCGCGTTCTCTCGGCCTCTTCCCACTACCCCAGGGATCTACTTGCCCCAAATTACCTACCATCTATAGACTTTGGGAGGGCCCCCTCCACCCTGTAGTAGTGGTATAATATAGGAGTATACTACGACCCTAACATAATCCTTATTATCCCATATAGTCACTAATACGGGGTGGGGGGTAACAACCCGAAACCCTAGACCGTGAACCCTGAACCCGAAACCCGAAAACCTGAACCCTAATGTGGACTGCAGGACCCAAACGTGTTGTTGTTGAACGCGAAGAGGATAATTGACACTTTCAGATTTGCGTGATCAAGTGCGCTTATCGGAACCCCCTGTGGGCCTGCTTCCAATGTTTCGAGTATGCGGTGCCTGGGAAGTGGTCAGGGAACTGCCCATCTTATTCCAGGCTGAAGGATCACACAACGGTCAGTGCTGAGACTGTTGCGATATGTCCAGAGCAGGATGAGTTGTGGTATCGTGGCTTAGAGCCGAATGTGACGGTTGGATCTGTGTTCAGCTATTGAGGGAAAATTGGCGATGCTGGCAGCGAAGATGTTTCCAGCCAATTGAGCTGCAGGAACTTTCACTGTGCACCACTGCAAGTTGGTTTTTTCTAGACTCAGATTCCCAGGGCCTAGGGTTTCGGTGGCCAAGCTTTCTGCCCAGAGCTTGGGCTGAGAGTTTACAGGTTTAAGTGCGTACGCAGTGGTTGGCTCTATAGAGTTTAGGGTTCAGGGTTCAAAGTTTCAGGGTCAGGTGCTTGGCCTAGGGGGATTTCTGGAGCACTTGGGATCTTTCTGGACTTTCACGGATATCATATTAGTCCGTTATGGTGGGATGTGTCATGCTACAAGTCCTGTTGCAGTATGCTTCAGAGGTGCTTTGGTCTCTTCAGGATTTAGTAATCACTAAACCCAGAAGGGCTATTTGAACATCTATGGCTGGAAGCATGGGGAGTTGGTATGAGACCTCATTTTTGTTTTGGGGCATTACAGCGCGTCCATACAGCAACTCAGAAATGTATACTAGGTTAATAAAGCGACCCAAGACTATCGGCCCACACGAGAAGCCCATAATTAGGTCCAGCTTTAGAAAGAAGAGTCTATCCTATTCTCTTCCCTGCAGTCTAATTACGGTTCAGGGTTTAGCGTTTTGAGGAGTTTGGGTTTTTTCATCGTAGTTTGCAGAAATTTGGGATTCCCTATTTGTCGAAGCCACCGTGTCCGGGGTAGGCAAGGAAGAGGCGTGTTGCCCTAAACACTAAACTCTAGTGAACTTCCATCCCAAAGGTTGCATGTACTTATGTCAAGTACATGATGCGGATGGGGTAAATCTTGCACCACTTAGTAAGCCCATTGCAATGGATTTTTTTGGGGGCTAAGGTGGTGCAAGATGTCCTCCATCCACAGTCCGCAACACTTCAGGGAGTTCTTTATGAGTAGCTCCCAAAATTAGATTCCCATTCTGGTACCCTTAAATGGTGCCGCAATATAATCTATAACCAAAGCGGGACCACAATTTTGGGAACTACCCATACGTAGATAGAAAATGGGATATATGGGGATCTTATTATAATGTACCAAAGGGCATATTCTATCTACTTAAGGGGGACTACACGCCCTAAACCCTAAACCCCATATTCCATCTAATTGAGGGGGACTATAGGTTCGTGGAGCATCGTGGAGCATCTAAATGAAGCGTCAAGTGCGGAGGATAAGTAAGCTGAGAGCGCCTCAGAAGGCAAAAACGTAACACAACCACTTTAGCACCTCATTTGTGGGGGGTATAGAGACGAAGATCTCCTCTTGGGTTTAGGGTTTAGGGTTTAGGGTATTTCATAAAAGGAGTATATCTTATTTGTTTCCTTCTTTTGACAACCAAAACGGTCTGATCACTTGAGAGACCCTACTCTACCTAGCCCCGAGGCCCCCTAAAACAACACACAATCAATATCATCCCAGTTGTCATTTCCGTTGTCCATGTCTTCATACATTTTGGTTTAACCTCTAATTCTCCACACCATGCCTACACACCTCCTGCGTGAACCCTTCATCAGCCCGAATCGAAATGCCTGCCCCCCATGCCCTTATCCTGCAACACTGAAACCTATACAAGCGAAAAGTTCTGCACCCTAAATCCTGACATGGCAGCGTCGAAACTCTGCAAGTATAAACGATAGTATGAACGTGTACCATCAATCTCAATTTAGCTAAGGTCTTAATGTTGCCATTGGCGTTTTCATATTGATACCCAGAATTATTTCATACTGCTCTTGTTATCAAGTATGATCTCCCTAAATCCCTAAGCCCTTAACCCTAAACCCTGACTGCCAAATCCTGAGCCCTAAGCTAGGTAGAGAAAACTCCAGTCATGAACATGTAGCATGCGTATCTAATTTCCATCAAAGATAACACACGTATTTTTCAACAATATAACTACTTAGACCTCAAACCCTCAACCCTAAACCCAAACCTTCAACCCTGAACCCTAAACCCCTCAACCCAAGACCCCAAACCCCAAAGTCCCTAAACTGAAGCCCCCACCGAAACATGGCAACAACGAGGCCTCAACCCGAGAACCACAACCTGCAACCCCCACGCGGTTTAGGTTTCAGGGTCTGGGGTTCGAGGTTTAGGATGCAAGGTTTAGGGTTTGAGGTTTGAGGTCTGGGTTCAGGGTTTGAGGTTTAAGCTTTAGGGTTTAAGGTTTAGGATTCAGGGTTTAAGGCATTAGGGTTTAAGGTTTAAGGTTTCGGCTTCAGGGTTTGGGGTTCAAGGTTTAGGATTTGAGGTTAGGGTTCAAGGTTTAGGGTTCAGTCAGGGTTTGGGGTTGAAGATTTTAGGGTGTAAGGTTTAGGAGTCAGGGTTTGGGGTTTCAGATTCAGGGTTTGGTGTTTAAGGTTTAAGGTTTAGAGCTTAGGGTTTAGTCCTGCGCACACCAATTGCTAAGCGGTGAGATTCTTCAGACGCTGAAGGTTTCAGCTCGGCTTTGGCAGCCTGCGCAGGCAGGATAGTAGAGAGTAGCTTACATAGGGTTCAGGGTTTGGGGTTTAGGGTTCAGGGTTTAGGGTTTAAGGGTTCAGGGTTTAGGGTCTATGGCTCAGGGTTAGGGTTTATGGCTCAGGGTTTAGGGTTTAGGATGTACGACTTATTGTTCAGGGTCTGAGCGCTTAAGCATGGAAGATCAAACCGACATGCCAGGAACATGACAGGGAAACTGTGGTCTACAGGGGGGAATCAGGGTGTAGGATTTTGGACTTAGGGTGTAGGGTTTAGGGTTTAGGATTAAATTACGTGCTGCTTGCTAGTAAGGGAATTGAAGTGAACGCTAAACCCTAAACCCTGGGATTGTATAGGGGCTATTCTCGGAATCCGATCCTCCATTCCGTGCTAGCGGCTCGCGAGTTTAAGTTTGGATTTTTCGGGCTTTGTTGCGTGGTGTTGTGGGGTCTGGGAGCTTTGGGGTTTAGGCTTTGGGGGTTAGGGTTTGGGGTTTCAGGGTTTGGGTTGAGGGTTGAAGGTTTAGTGCCCTAAGCCCTATGGCCTCTTAGGGGTTCAAGTTTGGGGAGGTTCCCGAACAGATAGCGGTCACTTTCAGCTTGCCTCCACTTCATACGTAGTCCTAGTTACATGTCTACCTAGGCCCCAAACCTTGAAACAACAAATACGGTTTGCTGAGCTTTGGTTCGAGATTATGTTCCCAATGCTCTTATAGTCCCCCTTAAGTAGATCGAATACGGCTTTGGGTACAGTACACTAAGATCCCCAATATGCCCCATATTCTATCTACTTAAGGGGGACTAACCCTAAATCGTTGACTCTGCTGCAGGTCGAAGCCTTAGATACTTAGGGTTTAGGGTTTCGCGGCCCCTCAAGGTCTCAGGCCTATGCCTCTAAACTCCCAAGGTTTTCCTGAAACCCAATGACCTGCGGTTTAGTAGGCATAGCAATGTAAGGTTTAAGACCATAAGCGTCAGACTAGTGGTTTACCCCATGCCTTATCCACCCAAATTCAGATAAATTGAAGGCTGCCGTTTAAGCCCCCTAAAGCCATACTCCGCGCATGCATCCTTATGTCCCTACATCTAACTCTTAGAAAGCCGCCTCTAGGCTTCTTTAAAGGGCATATGGCCTAAAACCACAAACCCCGAGCCCAAAACGGCTTTTTATATAAGCTGCTGTTGCAGGCTGCGACTGGCGTGTGATTCTGAAGATCCTTTTCACAATGCAGCAAATGGAGATCAATCCGGACACTGTCGGCTGCAATACAGCACCTGAGCAGGTTCAGGGTTCACGGTTTACAGTTTTAGGCTTTGGGGATTAGGGTTTGGGTTAGGTTGGGGGTAATTAGGGTTTTAGGGTTTTAGGGTTTGGGGTTTACAGTTTTAGGCTTTCGGGATTAGTGTTTAGGTCATGGAACGTAACGTAATATCGCAATTTTGGTTGACCATGGTATTAAACAATAAGAACACAACCTCAACCAGCAACTCATCCGTAAAAAGACATGTCAACCTTTGTGACCTTGGAATTTTGCATTTGCGTAGACTTCACGTTTAGGTTTCTGGGTTGCGGCTGTAGGGTTACGGGCTGAGGTTTTAGAGAGGCCCCTAGACTTAAATCGTCACAAGGTGCCCATTGCTTCCATGTAAACATATTGGAAGCCCACGCCCTCCCCAAATGAAAATCCTCCAAACGCCAAACTCCATGGACCCTAGATCCCCGCCTCCTAAAACTTTAAACTTCCAAACCACTAGACCCTAAACTTCCTGTTAAAATCCTGAGCTTGTCCAGACCCTCAAGGATCCACAAAAAACGCAGCCTCCCCATAATCCCTTCCATTCTGTAGTAGTAGGATCATTGTGGTGTTGGTGGGCTGCATGTTTGGGAACCCTTGAGGGCCCTAAACCCTGAACACCATAAAACTACAAATCTTTGAAGAGTTCTGTCTTTTGGCCCTCTAGGGGGGGTTGGGAAACCCTAAATCCTAAAGCCTCATCCATGAACTCTAAACCCAGGGAAAATCCCCCAGGCGATTTCGGCCTGGAGTCGTAGCGGGCAGTGGCAGGAGGCAAGTGATTTTGCGGGCCCATTTGTGGATTTCCCCCCAAAAAGGATCCAAAAGGGTTATAGGGACATATATATATATATATACATATAGGGTTTAGGGTTTAGGGATGCTTTGTGGGTTTCCCAAGTTCAAATTACTGTAAGGGTGCTTTTGTGGGGCCCTATATTCAGGATTATAGTGTTTTGGGTTTATGTTGGGGGTCCCATTTCATTCCCTAAGCCCTAAAAACCTTGACCCAAAGCCCTAAACTACCATGAACCCATAAACCCTAAACCCTAATCCCTTAACCGTGTGGGGTTGCAAGAATGTATCGGGTTTGGGGTTGTCGGCCTTAGGGTCTCGGAGTCTTCGGGGTTGCCAGTTTACCTGCGGCTCCATTCGGTTTAAGGGGTTATGACTCGAAATTAAAGGGTCCCCTAAACAGAAAATAAATCCGAAACCCTAAACCCTAAACAAATCCTAAAGAAACCCTAGACCCTAAACCCTACATGAACCCTAAACCCTAAACCCTAAAGAAACCCTAGACCCTAAACGGGAGGGGTGTAGAATTCCAGGGTGTAGGTTTTGGGGTCCGCTTCAGGTAAGTAGTTGTCTGCTGATTCTACGACACACACTTACACGGTTTAGAGTTAAGGGTCTACGCTTTAGCCATCCGTTTTAGGGATTAGGGTTAAGGGGTGTATAGTGTCATAGGGATAGATCTATGAGCGACGGGCGAAACTTCCTTCTCTTGAAACATGTCCAACGTCGGGCAGAAGTCCTGGAAATCATGCGTTTATTCCGTAAATCGAGATGGTCCCCCCAAGTGACGGATCCAAGGCCCAACTCAATTGTTGTAAAACGAGATAGTAGTAATTAGATTCCGTCAGTTGGTCTCAAAGCCTAGTAGGAACGAGATGCCCCCCCACCTGCTCTGGAGTATGTAAAACGAGATGGAACGAGATTGCAACACGAATATGGAATTTTTTGACCACAGGCCAGAAAAGACGGTGTGTCGGTTGCTCATAATATGGGGTTTGAGAACAAGGGTAAAGGGCTGAGGGTTGGGGCACCCTCCCCCCAAGCAAATTGCGCCAGGAGGGTAGTCCTGTAGGGCTCTTTTAGGATCGTTTAGGCTTCCATGATAGTTTGGTGAGTGTCTTGGGGGGAGGGGGGGGGGGTAGTTATAATAGCGATTTTGTCAACCTCATCCCCAAATTACCCCTACATGAGCTATCGTCTAAGCTCCTTAAAGGAGTGTTATATAGGGGAGTACTATACGGGGCTAGCAAGGGGGATACTAGGAGTTTAGATTTTATAGATTTTTAGTTCACATGATGATGATAGGACTCTAATGCTGTCAGGCTGAAATTATCTTGTTAGGTGGTTGGGGTGTCCTTATGGAGAGCAGTGAGAATTAGCATGATCATTGATTTTTAGACGTCATGGCTTGGCATTTCGGGTTTAGGGATTAGGATTTAGGATTTAGGGTTCAGGGGTTTAGGGTTTAGAATGTACCCAGGCCTCCCAAAGACTCAACGTAAAAGCCGTACACGCTGAATACAAAAGGCATTTACTTCAAATTCATGGGCACAAGCTACTCTAATAGGTATGCGAGCGGTCTAGCGGTCTAGGTCCGGGCTGGAGTTGGGGTTCATGCTGTAGGTTTCACGGTCAATATATCCTTTGCAGCCCATGTGAGCCATAGTCTAAACTCCTCAAACGGGGTTATATACGGGACTACTGTAGGGGTTGCTAAGGGGGACTATGGCTCATATACAGCCCCCATACATCCCTGGCCATTGCAAGCTTGGTTTTTCTTTTGGAGAAAGCGCCTCGGACACGTTCAATCTGCTAAGTTTCAGAGTTCAGGATTCAGACTTCAGAGCCACCTACAGTGTGGTACAAGCCCCCCCCCCTGTTTAGTAAGTATAACCCATGAAACGGTAGGTAGAGGGGGTTACAGGCAGGGTTTAAGCTTCGGAGTTTAGGTGTAGGCTTCCAGGTTAAGCGTTTAGGCGTCAGAGTTTAGGGCTTAGGTTGTCGGGCGTAGGCCCTAGAGCATTAACCCCAAACCATAACTGTTTGCCTGGGGCTTCAAGAGGCATTACACCTCTTCTTCACCATGACACAGATGCGCAACGCACCTGACACAGCAACCGGGCTGCAGGAGGAAGATTCACGGTTTAGGGTTTAGGGTTTAGCTGTCCGTAGGAGTTCAAGTACCCAATAACTAGGTACTTGGGGTTTGGATAATAGTCATCGTAATAAAGGTTTTGGATACGTCTATGAATGGTTGCTTGGACCCTTAGGGTGGAGGTCGTGTGCTCTACTCTGAGTTTACTTCAGTTGAAGTACATAATATCAGAGCATCATATAGGCACAGAGTACTAGAATGCGAATGGATTTCGAGATCTAAAGCTCAAACCCTACAGCCCCAAACCCCTAAACCCTCAACTCGCTGGCGGTTAGTAGAGAGTAAAGGAATATGATCCTGACATACTCCCTGTATAATATTTTCCCTTATGCCCTGCTACAGTAACCACCAATAAGTAAATTGGGTAGTCGCCTATCCGATATGTATCTTCAGGATTTGATCTAAAGGTCCCCTGCGGAAATTACAGGGATCCTGTAGGTAAATAAGAACAGATATAGGGGAAAAGGGGTTTAGGGTTGAGTGTTTAGGGTTTAGGGTCTATGCTCCATAATGGCTATTTGTGGAACTGCAATGTGGTAGTTTCCCCAAATAGGGGTCCCCATCATAGACACCCAGAATACTAGAGTCCTTATTATAGGGGCCCCCAAAAAGGTACCGCTAATTTTTGGGAATCTTCCATATTGATCAATTGCCATATAGGAGTTTTGAACCCTAAACCCTAAGCCCCAAACCCTCATCGCTAGACCCTAAACCCCGTTTTGATTTGTATCTCAACTTTGGGATCCCTCAGATTCACCTGCTTTTCGTCAACGCTTCATCTCTATTTTCCATAAGCAATGCATCACGGCTTGCCCGAACCCTAAACCCTAAACCCTAAACCCGAAGCCGACAAAAGGGTTTAGGGTTTACCTGGACCAAAAAATTGGTAAACATAGCCCAAAACCCTTAACAAATAGCCCGGAAGGCCATTATTCTACCTACTTTTGGGGTCCAGGTGGGGTTTAGGTGAAGTCAAGTTGCCACGAAGATTTCAAGGAGCCACTATGCTGGAGTAGTGTGATAGTCACCATGCACAGGCTATCCCAGGTCGCTCATTTGGGGTTTCCCAAAAATGAGGGCTCGCTTTAGGGGGGTCCCCATAACAAGGGTTCTGGTATTTCGGGGTCTGTACTGGGATCCCCCCGTAGGTCCGCAAAAACTATCATACAGAGCCGCACATGCGGATCCTTGCTGGTAATGGTCGGCGGGGGTGTTTCCATAAACACTATATTGTTGATGGACAAAATCCTGCATGACTTTGGGTAAACCCTCAACCCGAAATCTTGGGTATGTTGGTATTCCTACTATGGGCGATGCAGGACTTAGGCCACCAACACTGGGATGCTCCGAGGTTCTTCATGTCACACCTTTGTGCAGCTAGGGTTTAGGGTTTAGGCGGTTTAGGGTTTAGGGCTAGATCCAGCTTCGACATCTGCAGGTCCCACACACTGCGGTTCCTCAGCCACAACCGTTTTTAACGAAGGCTTTCCCAAACTCGACGGACCTCCGTGTTGGGTAGTTAATCAGCTAATCACCCGTGATGCTCCCAAAGTAGTATGGTACTTAGCATGAAGGCCCCGCAGGAAGAAGGTGCCCATGCAATTTCCCGGAAACGCCCACTGGGAACTTGTACATAATTATCAACATAAACTTCTGAACCCCGAACCCTCAGCCAGTTTATCCCCAAAATAGTGCATACAGCAGCAAGTACTGCCTTGGCCACCTGTCCTCTGCGGTGCTACATGACTTTCGGCTGTTGTCTGCAAGGTGTTGTGGGTTTAGGGTTGAGGGTTCAGGGTTTACGGCTTGTGCTTCCGTATGAGCTGTGCAGCATCCAACTGTGGTACTGCGCTACGTTGTGTTCGTTGGACATGAACACGCGAACGGCTAGAAGAAGATCCCTTAACCCTAAACCCGACCCCCTAAAGCCTAAACGCTACACCCTAAACCATAAACCCTCAACCCTAAACTCCCGAAATCCTAAACTCTAAACTCCTTAAACCCTAAACCCTTAAGTACACAACCCCAGCTCATCCTAAGTCTATCCTTCTATACAGGCTTGCTACAAATCTGCAGACCCACAGCGTAGAGAGGGGGTTTAGGGTTTAGGGTTTGGGGCTCAGGGTTTAGGGTAATGAGGATGCAGACCCCAAACACTGAACCTTTAATGTAGACCCGTGATGAATACACCCCCTCCTTGTAAGGGCCTTAATGTTAGGATCCTTCTTATGACCCCTATGTGTGGAGTTTATAAATAAGGGGTCTACATTAAAACCTTTAGGCCCTCAACCCTCAGAGAACCCCCTAAACCCCCTTCTTTCCCCCTCCTCCCAGGTCAGCTACAACGCAGCAATCAGCGCGGCAGCTGGCGCAGCACTGTGGCCTCTGGCTATTCACCTCCTTTCCTCTTTGCAAGAGGCCACGCAGTGGGAGTTTAAAGCCCTGTAAGGGCTTGGGGTTTAGGGTCTGTAGTTATGGAGAATCCTTAGGGTTGAGGGCTTAGGGTCTATATGGCGGTGAACCAACTAGAAAAGAAATGGGAACATGCAAGGAAACTAGCAGAACACTGTGGTTTATGGGGTGGTTGCACGTAGGTTTTTCTCCTCTCCTTTTTAATGCAAGAGGTCAGAGGATAGTGGTTTACAGGGTTTATAGTGTTCATATAGAGTTACGGGGTTAGGTGTAGGGTGAAGAGAGTTTACTGTCCTCTGTGCAAGTGGCTGTTTTGGGTTTTAGGCTCTTGGGTCAATGTTAGGGGTCTTAATAGGCCCCCCATGCCGAGCTAATGCCCAAACCCCAACGTCCCCAAATCATAACGCCACATAGTTCAGGACTGGGACCTAAACCCTAAACCGTAAATGCTTCCTGCAAGCAGCCAAGCTGGTTTCTAAAGAGGGCTTCGGGGCCGAGACCCACACCATTAGCCCCAAACCTTCATGCAAGAGCAAGACTGCTATGTGAAGGTCAAACGCTAGACCAAACTAAAGGCTACACCATAAGCCTTGAATCTCTAAACCCTAAACCCCTAAACCCTACTCACGAAACCTTTCTACTTGAAACCTAAATACCCTAAATATCCTGAATATCCTAAACCCTAGACTCAAAATGTAAATCCTTTGACAAGGCGGGTTTGAGCCCCACGGATGTGACCTTCAATTCCGCTCTGGATGCTTGTGCCCGTGCGAGTGAATGGGTGCTTTGCTGAACATAAGGAGTGGTCGAGGGTTTCCCCTCACCTAGGGGTTTGGGGTTTAGGGTTTAGGGTGTAGGGTTTAGGGTTTAGGGTTGAGGGTTCGTGGCGTACCTAGACTCCCCAAGTACCTTCTCCAAAACCCACATACCCAGAATTTGAACCCTAAACCCCAAACCGTAGACCCTAAACCCTAAACCTTAGACCCAAAACCCCTCGTCTACCCCAAGGCGTATCATCCTGCACGACGGTTTAGTGTTTAGGGATTGATTGTTGAAGCTACCTTTCCCTAAGGGTCCAAGGACCCAAATAATAGGGTCCCTTTAAAGGGGGTTATAGGGGTTTTTAGGGTTTAGGGTTTAGGGCTTAGGGTCCAAGGACCCAAATAATAAGGTTTTAGGGCCCAAACATTCTAATATCTATTGTATTTGGGCCCTAAAGCCTTATTATTTGGGTCCTTGGACCCTTAGGGTTTTGTAGCGAGTTTAGGGTTTGGGGTTAGAACGTTGAAGCTCCTAGGAGGGTTTGGGGTTTAGGGTTTAGGGTTTAGGGTTTAGGCCTGTCTAAGGGAAGGTTTGGGCGTTGGGGGGTTAAGGTTTGAGTTTGGGCTTCCACGAATTATGGGGGTCCAAGAGCCTTGGTCTGTGAGTTTCCCAAAAACCCTATGCAGTCAGGAGCCTTATAGAGTAAGCCCCCAAGTGAGGACTCGAACAGGCGCCCCTGGGAAATTCAGATTCGCAGATTCCCTGTCAGGGTAAGCGAGGTCTTTAAACCCAATTTCCTGCGGCTCCCTAAACCCTAAACCCTAAACCCTGAGGTTGAGCTTTTAGGTGGTGGGGTACTGGAACTGCACGTCCAGGGTTATAGTTGGCCCAGATTTGGCAGTCGCCCTTATGTTCGCGCACACTTCAGCTTCTTGAGTGGTTTGAGGGGGGAGGGGATAACTGTTACTTCCTGGGGTCATATTCCAACTTGATGAACTCATTGATAAGAAGCCCTACTCCCCAGTGTATGCGACTCTTTCCAATTCATTGGACTTGCACGCGGCCAGGGGCTGTCATGTGCTTCAGGTAGCTTCAACGTAGATTTCCCGCCATGACGTTTGACCAGGCTTTGATGCGGCTGGGATGGGGACTTTTCCTGGCGCTCCCTCTAAGAAGTCCCAACTGTTCCCCAGTTGATTATCACAATGCCTCAAAAGAGCAGTTCACGACCTATGCCTCAGCATCTCATGAATCTTCAACGATCCCACGCAGGCCAGCGACTTCGAAGGAAGACTCTCACTTTGGCATAGGATGGTTACCAATCAACCGAGTTCCTCGTAGTTGTGAGACTTGCTTCGCACCCTGAACCCAAATCCTTAACCTCGACCCTAAGTCCTGAAGCGGGCGAATTGTGAGGAGAGAGCCCTCATTTTCTTGGATGGGCACATGGACGTCGTGAGCTGCGGCAGTGCCATCAGCACCTAGCTGCGCAATTGAAGGGCCAAACGCTTTAGGGGATTTGGAGGTTGTTTATGATTTATGCCCATCGGCTATGGGATCCTGCATGTTCTCTTGGGGGTCCTTTCTGGGGGGGTCCCCATAGTAAAGATTGTAGTATGTTGGATCTTCATTGGGCTTCCAACCTGGCGTTGCCATCCGACGTGTAATCACCAAAAACCTCATATTCAGGTTTTCCCCAACTACAAATGATGGTGTAACCCCATAAACAGAACGAATACGTCCATATCCATACTTTATTCCCTGAGCCTCACACCAAAAATATCAACAATTTTTAAAGGGGTTCCTTAGGCTTCTGTATGATTGTCATTCAGAAACTCAAAACCCTCCGCTGTTCAGGTACAGTCCTCCTTAAGTAGATAGAATATGGCTTTGGGCATATTATAAAAAGATCTCCATATACCCCATATTCTATCTACTTCAGGGGGACTATATACATGAACTTCGAAAATATGTCTGATAACACGGCTTTTGACTTTTCGACAATTGTCAGAGGTGTTGGGTTGTTATGTTACACCTGCAAGGCACGACCGGGGAATCCCCCAAATCGGGCGTGTTTCTCGAATGATAGGGACTATTGTATTGTGGTTTCCACATTGGGGTCCCCCGGCTTAAGGTTTAGGATTAAGGGTTGACCCTGAGCCCCAAACCTGAACCATAACAGGTGCCTGCAGTCTTCAAAGCATGTGGCACATGTGCCTTGAGCTTCTTCAAAGCATGCCCAGGAGCGGACATGATTCTGGGTAAAAACTTTCGGGTGTAAAGATTAGGGTTTAGGGTTTAGGGTTTAGGGTTGCAGCTTAGACTTTAAGTTTTAGCGTTTGGGGAAGTTTGGGGTTTAAGGCTTCTTGGGGTTTAAGGCTTCTTGGGGTTAAAGGCTTCTTGGGGTCTAGGGTTTACGCGTTTGGGTTTTCGGGTTTAGAGTTTTAGGGGTCAATGTTTGGGGGATTGCAGGTGACTTCGAATGAGAGTTTCGCCAATGAATCCTTATGGGGACCTGTCTTACCGGTCCACATCTATTTCCTGGCGTCCCTAGGGTACTTAATTTCCTAACCTTAAATTTTAAACCCTCAACTCAATCGATCCCTGAGCAAAGGGCCTTCACTTGGACAGGGATAGCCCCTAGGGTTTGGGGTGTAGGCTGGGCAGTTTAAAGCGACCTCACCCGACCTCACCCTAAATGGTGGTTTATATAGGCAATAGTACCAACATGGATTTGAATTGGGAATTGAAATTACTCTAAACTGTTCTGGGCTTACTTGAAGGGTCCAGGTACCGAAAAGATACGACCTCCTAGGGTTCTATGTGCACAAAACCGCTCAGATGGATGGACCTGGGTTAGGGTTTAGGGTTTAGGTACACAAACAAAAGGGGTAGGGCATGGGGGTCTATGGTCCCCCTTTAAGTAGATAGAGCATGGGGTATATGGGGATCTTATTATGATATAAGCTGCCGCATTTATCTATGTAAGACAAAGGAAGACTAGCCGCGTCGGTATTTTTGTTGTAAAGCC
>CAJNIZ010048087.1:6366-18186 GCA_905231905.1 Symbiodinium pilosum | reverse complement strand
AACGAGATCAGGGGACACGGATTAACAATAGAGTCAATTAGCCCCGACCATAAATGAACGTCGTCGCTCATATGGGGCATTTACATATTCTATCTACTTAAGGGGGACTGTAGGTTTTGGGGTACTTGTTCTCCTTGCACTTTCTACCCCGCGCCTCCTGAAACCCTGAAGCCCTAGCCCCGTCTCGCGGACTCCGCGCTTCTCTTCTTGCTCTGACGGTTTTAGTTATTACCTGAACCCCAAAAGTACGTAAAATACTAGCGCCAAGCCCATAAAAGCAGCCATGAAGGCTTTCATTTTACATACTTTTGCGGTCCAGGTAGTTTCATGTCTCCTTACAATTTGACTCAGCGGCCATGGGGTTTTAGGGTTTAGAGTCCCTAAAGCTTCGGGTTTCAGGCTCAGGGTGTAGGCCTTTAGGGTTTTGGGTTAAGGGTCACCCGAGCCGACCCCTAACCCTGCAAGTTCAGTTGAGTAGAATTTTATTTGGGGTGACTATGGTACCCAATATAGAGTAATATTATATCCTCCTTTTGGGTATAGTATTGTTGTATAAGGAATATAATCTTCCTAGGTTCAACCACCAAAAAGACACTACTCATTTTATTATATGGGCTACAACTAGTAGTTAATAGGCCTCAAAGTGCCAGGTGCAAGCACTAAATCCTACACCTTTTGTTTGAGCTGTAGTTCCTGAGCCTTCAGGGGGTGGGCCGCTGCTGTTTGAAGGGTTTTGGGGTTTAGGGTTTAGGGCTTAGGGTTTAGGGTTTAAGGAATCTTCAGCTGAGCAGCATGTTAATTTAAGATTCCATAGTCCCTCATGCAGAATAAAGTTACAGCCTCCTTTTAGGTACGGCAGTATGAAAGCAATCTAATTCCATATGGTTCAGCCACCCAGGCACCAGAAACGCTACTCAGTTCCCTATACTTCACGAAAAGCCGGGGTCCTAAAAGCCGGCACATCAGAATCCCGCCATCACAAAACAAGTAGCAACAACAATCCAAATTCCATGTTCTATCCTAAACCCTAGGCCCTAAATCCTTTGGATTGCAGTTACAGTCAACCCTGACCCTTCAACTCCTGTACACCAAGCCCCTCAGTGCTAAAGCCTGGAACCATCTCAAACCGCCTCTTGCGCCGCTACTACTTCCAACAGCCGAAGAACCCTAAACCCTGAACCTCCAAAACCTACAACCTAACCCCTCACCCTAAACTCTAAACCTTAAGCCTAATCTCGCTTAATCTCTTACATCATATACTCCCCCTGCTACGGACAGGCAGTCCGTGGCGAGGAATGTTGGAAGCCCAGTGCTTCCCCTCGACCCTCCAACGTAGTTCCTTTTGGCGTTTGGGTTTTGGGTAAAGGCTTTATGGGGTCTAGGGTTTACGGGTGGAATTCTCTTTTTGGAAGCCCAAGAAATACTGCATTGGATGGTCTCAGCAGGGTTCAGGCGTCAGGGTTGGAAGGCTTACTGGTTCATTGTTGAAATTGTGCTAACCCACAAACGGAAGATAAGTTAGCCTTTTGCCCATAGTAGCCAGACAAAACCCTAAACTCTGAACTCAAAATCGTTAAAGCCGAGGATTTAGGGCCCGCAGGTGGCAGGGTATAGGCTTCCGGCCGAAGATAGCTTATCTGTGACCGCAACCACCTATAGCTCAGTAGAAACTCCCCGCTAGTTAGTAGGTATACAACCCATGGAGCTGAAGGTAAATAGGGTTACAGGTAGGACTGTTGAAGGTTAAGGTCAAGATTGCCCGCGGCAGCTTTTTGGTGTGCACGGTAGCCTGCGACAGCGTTACATGAGCACTCTGATTGCCCTAAACCCTACCTAAACCCCAAAAGTATGTAAGATAATAGCCCTAAACCCATAATAATTGCCCTAAAGGCCATTATTTTACATACTTCTTGGGGCCCAGGTAAAACCTAAACCAGTGTAACATGAGCACACTGATTGCGATAGTGTTCGCCACAGCAGAGTCCTGAGCTCATGGTCCAGCCAGCGCGCGCGAAAACATAGTTCCTACAGCGGCTACATCAGGGAAATAAGTACCTGTAACCCCAAGAACCTACAGTTTTATGGGTTATACCTACTAATTCAGGGGTACTTACTACTAAACTGTAGGTTATTGGAGCCACAGGTAAAGCTTGAAAGCAAACTGCGATAGCTCCATGTGGGTACTACAATGTAGAGATGCGTCTGCGTCAGCTTTTCTTCGGGCCTCAGCGTCAACAACGCGACAGGTAACGCGATAGAACGACAAATAGGAACAAAAGGTGCAAACGGTTTAAGCCACTGCTGCTCTGCGTTGTTGTGAACGTACGCGCACAAAACAAGAAACCAGCTTGCATGTGGTTTTAACGTGTGTCAAGTGGGGTTGCAGCTAATCAGGGGCACAAGATTATGAAGCTTACCGTCCGTTGAAGGGCATTCAGCTTAAGTTAAATTACGCTCATAAGAAGCCGTTGTACCAGAGACCCTGCAGGCTATAACATGCGAAGTATGGAATTATGTTAGCATGATGGGCCCTTTTTGTCACAGGTAATTTTAGGGCCGCATGATAAAACAGGGGAACCAACTAGGGACCAGAGTTATTAGTATCAGGGGTCTCAACATGTGGGGTAAAGGGAGGTGGGGTATAGGAAATAAGCCCCAATATCGTAGAGGCTATACTTGGGATCCTCAAGCCCACCTACCTTCATCCCACCTTTTGATCCCCCTGAGATAGTATATATCATGGCCATGGCGCAACAGAGGCTTCCGGACTAGTATGGGACTGCAATGAAGGCCTCGGGTCTTTGGGATTTAGGGATCAGGGTCTTGGGGTTCAGGGGTTTAGGGGTTTAGGGGTTTAGGGTTTAGAGTTTAGGTTCAGGGTTTGGGTGTGTAGGGCTTAGGCTCATTGGGGGATGGAGAATGTTTCATGCGATTATTACAACTACTAGTAATGGGAATACTGCGTAATGAGGAAAGTGACAGTAGACAGAAAATGTCACAGTCTTGTTTTTAAGCTAGGGCCATGAACTTGATCAACATACGTATTTTGACTCGTATTAGAACCAGTACAAGTAGGAGTGGTTTTACTACCATGATTACCATCATGACTCCCTGTAACCTATCCCTTCGGCTATTCCCTAGCATGTTCCGTCCCTCAACTATTCCCTAAACTACTGCCCAAATCCCAAGACTGGAGGCACTTTTGATTTTGTTTGCCCTAAGTCCTTTCCTAAACCCTGGACCCTAAAACCCTAGACCCGGAACCTTAAATCCTGAGCCAAAGTCCCTATACCCTAAACCCTAGACCCCAAAACTCTGGATCCTGAACCATGAAGTAAGGGATTATGATAGCACCCCTCCAAAAGGTGCCCCCCCCGGATCTAATAGGCTTTATTAAGCCCTATATAATCTTTATTAGCTCCTTAAACATTGCAGGGGTACCTTTCGGGGGGTTACTATCCTAACCCCTTGTAAGGTCTCTTTAGAAAGCCCCTTTCAAGTGTGAGGGACCGCCAAGGTTGTCACGTTCACCAGCACGATCAGCTCCTGCCACAGTGCAAGTCAGCACCTGGGGTTCAGCGTTTACGGTTTAGGGTTGAGGGTTCAGGGATAAGACCTAAAAGTAGGTCAAATGATGACCCAAGAAATTCTCAAACTTGTACCAAAAATAGGTCTTCACAATTGTCAAGAAGTTGATTGCCCCACATGTTGTTGGGCTCCAGTACCGGTAGTAGGGCTTTAGGGTTTTAGCATTTAGGGTTGAGGCTCTTGGGTTTTAGGGTTGAGGGTTTAGGGAGTCTAGCGTTTTGGGTCTTATCCATAAGGCTTAGGTCAGTCCCCCTTACAGTAACAGCCCTTAGATATGGAGTTCATGGGGCTTTAATACACCTACAATCGTCCATTGTGATACCCCTTACTGGGTAGGGGACTGAGCCAAGTCGTATCCATGAGGCCTGAATTTCACATACGGGCTCCTATACTGGGTTAATGTGAAGGACCTTAAATTAAGTTACCATAATGGGTATATATATATATAGAGTCAGAAATATGATTTCCGCAAGATAGTACCTTCAATGAAGGTCCTTGACAGCAGCCCAGTATATTGTGTGAGATGTCCTGGAATGAAACGAGCAACTTGGGTCAGCTGCTGAACAGTGCGGCAAGTACGTGCAGTGAGGGCGGCCATGGAGAGCCAGATCGGTGGTCGGCATGGTGTGTGTGGAGCGAGTTGAGGTCCACCTTCGTTCCAAAGGCCATCGCAGGTCGTACGAGCATGACATGGCTCCCACTGCTGCGCATCTTATGTCTGTGGCCCTGACAATGGTCAAGCGTGGGCGCTTCGCTAGAGCCGTGGCCAAGAAGATGAAGAGAAGAATAACAATGTACAGATGGTAGTATCTGTGGTTACGCGCGCATCATAACAGCATATAACAGCAGCACGGAGGCGGCACACAACACACTCAACACAGCACATAGCAGCAGCAGCAGCACACAAGCACACCGCGAGTTTCACACGAGGGTTGAGGTTTCACAGGGTGTGCTCGGGGTTAGTGGGCTCTAGGTTGTACCGGCTTTGGTGTGTGAAGACAATGAGGAGATTTTTGTTCCCCGACCCTTAAAAGGTCGCCTCGTCGATGCCAGGGGTTGGGTGTAATCTTGGTCGTTGTAAGGAACTTAGTTTAAGTTTCTATGTTGAGGAAACCATATTTACTATATATATATATGAATACACACCCCTTGTGGTAACTTAATCTAACTTCCTTAACAGCAACCCAGCTCATCTATACATGATGCGCTTTTTCCCTGAGTGGGTCCTGCGTTGTGAGGGCTTCGGGGTTTAGGGTTATATATAGGCTTTAGAGTTCAGGGTTTTTGGGTTTGGGGTTTTTGGGTTTGGGGAGGGCTTCGGGGTTGGTGGGCCTAAGCCCAAAACCCTCAAGTGGGGGTTGAGAATTTTGGCTTGGTGTGCCTTCTCGGGACTATGCATGCTAGAAGTGCCCAACCTAAACCCAAAAACCCTTTTGCGGCTTATAGGCTGAGGGTTAGCGCAGTACACCATGACCCGTGCCCAGTGTGATTCCCTCAGGCCCGCAATGAATCTAGGGCTGGGCCTTCACCAGGAAGACTAACTGAGCTTAGGCTTAGACGTGCCGTGAAAGGTATGTCATATGTAGGTCCTACTTGTGGGTACTTAGGATCTATGCAGGGTACTTGCAGGATTACAGCTTGGAGCTTCAGGCTTCAGCTTAAAGCTTCGTTGACAGTGTCTCAAAACCAGGATTCTTGTACATACCCGGAGTTTGCAATAAGTTGGATGAGGACACGTAATCAATTTGTGCTTCCACCTGTAGTACTTATGATAAAACCTTAAATGAACCTTAAACTGCGTCACAGTACTCAAGTGTTCCTACATCTTTTGCAGCGATGCCCTATTGAATCCCACTGGGCCTCATAGTATCACCTTCTAGCTCCAAACCCCAAGCCCTAGGCCCTATACCCTGAGCCCTGAAACGACAGCCGTTATTCCAACCCCATGCTGGATAGTTAGCATCTATAGATTTCAGGGCCCACCATAGGTGTATACTTTGAGTCCAAGGGCTATCGTAAACCATCTAAACCCCACCTACGCCCCAAGCCCCAAAATTCCTACACCCCTCATAAACCTTGCACGCTAAACTCCAAATCCCAAT
The DNA here is from genome assembly GCA_905231905.1 of Symbiodinium pilosum. Classification (NCBI taxonomy): domain Eukaryota; class Dinophyceae; order Suessiales; family Symbiodiniaceae; genus Symbiodinium; species Symbiodinium pilosum. The sequence goes on along the minus strand of CAJNIZ010048087.1, from coordinate 12,496 downwards.
TCCCCAAGCCCTTTAAACTCTAAGCCCTATAAACCCTAAATCCCTGAATCCCTAAAATCCCTAAATCCCTAAAATCCCCCAAATCCCTGAAACCCTTAACCCAGACCCAGGTGGCGCTTAGCGGTGGCACTTCTGGCATCCATGGGTGGCTGCGCAGCGGAGCCCAACACTGCCACCTATAACTCAGTCCCTTGGCAATCCTGGATGTGAGGGTTTAGGGTTCAGGGTTTAGGGTTTAGATGGGGTGTTAGGGTTTAGAGTTTAGGTTGGGTGTAGGGTTTAGGGTGTAGGTTTAGGGTTTAGGGTTTAGCTGGGGTTTAGAGTTTGCTAGGGTTTAGGGTTTAGGATTCAGGGTTTAGGGTTTAGATGGGGTCTAGGATTGAGGGTTTAGATTTAGGGTTTAGGGTTTAGATGGTGTTTCGTGTTTAGGGTGTGGATGGGGTTTAGGGTTTAGATGGGGATTAGGCTTTAGGGTTAAGATGGTGTTTAGGGTTTTAGAGTTTGGATGGGGTTTAGGGTATAGGGTTTAGATGGGGTCTAGGGTTTAGGGTTGAGATGGCAATGGTGTTTAGGGTTTAGGGTTTAGACGGGGTTCAAGCTTTAGGGTTAAGATAGTGTTGAGGGTTTAATGTTTAGATGGGTTTTAGGGTTTAGATGGGGTTTAGGGTTTAGGGTTTAGATGGAATTTGGGTTCTACAGGGTTTTGTTTTGTTACCCCATTGCGAGTCGAGTGAACGGCAAAATGGAAAATTGAATGGGGATTGGGTTGATATCATGCGTGTCCACAGCTGCAGATAAAGGCTTGGGATTCGTGGGTCAGGATTTTGGGTTCAGAGTTTAGGGGTGATGTTGCATGAATATGACCACCAGTCTATTATTTTTAGACCCTGGAAGCACCAATACCCTAAATGATCTAAACTCCTTGACGAAAGTTATATAGGGGATTCTACAGGGGAGTATTATCGAGGTTGCGAAGGGGGATACTTGGAGTTCAGATTGTGTCCCACCCTAAACCGAGAAAAAGCCCGTACCCTAATTGAAAATAGAACCAGAACCCAAAATCTACAGATTGAGCTCAAAAGGAACTCCTTTGGAAGCTCTGGGCTTGGGCCTCACTATCTTATCGTATTCAGGGTTTAGTCTTTGGTTTAAGGTCGGTATGTCAAGTATGGCTAGATAGCATAGTCTAGTATAGTACATCATACTTGAGTTTAGTATGTCCTCTTACCGCAAACAACATCCCAGCACAGAAGGAACCGCAAAGAAGCGCTTGCTTGTTCCCAACAACCACTACGCCAATTGAGTAGTATTTTATTTGGGGATACTATGGTACCCAATTTATAGAGTAAGATTATATGGTATAGTATTTTATATAAGGAATAGAATTATACTAGGTTCAACCACCAAAAAAACATGACAAAATGTACTTCGAAGCATCCCAAGACTTTCGTTGACTCTGCAATACTATAGTATTTGGGCCCTAAAACCATATTAGTTGGGTCCTTTATACCCCTATATAGTCCCCATATAATCCCTATATATCACCCTATAACCCCTGTTTAGGATGCTGAAGATCCAGCCCGGTCGACCTGTCTAAATCCTTTCTCTTGTTGAGGTCGAAATAAGCTTGTAGGGCTCAATACCCTAAATTAAGCAATATAGCTTGGATCATCTTAGGGATCCCAGTATCATTTAGGGCATATTCCTTAATCAACTGCTACTGGGCCGGCCCACGGATTTTCGAAACCGTGCTCCGCGCACAAGCAATACTGAAACTACTAAACCGCTCAGGGCTGACCCTCATTCCGGCCTAGGCATCCTAGACTTGGAGGCTTCTGAAAATCAGTAATTCAGGTTTAGGGTTTAGGGTGTACCTTCTGGGGGGTCCCTATACATTGGACTATAGTGTACTAGCGTCAATCTTGGGGTCCCCTATTTTGCGAATGTAGAGGATGTTGCAATGAAGATTTAGCGGTTTAGGCTTTCCCAAAATCAGAGTTGGGATTTTGGAAGTCTATAATAAGGCTTATAGTAATTTGAGATCTGTATGGACGTTCCACATTTTGGACATCTGTCATGTGAACTTCTCGTTGTACTACAGCAGAATGAGGAAAAACAGATTGCGCTTCATGATCCCCCCCAATAAGGATCCAGATTCAACTAGTCACCAGCCAGGGGTGTTTGATAGGTGTCGTCTGGACCCTCCAATCTACGTACTTCAGTTGGGGCTTTGTTTTGCTTGGGTTAAGTCTTTTATTACCGGTACTAGCATTCTCGCAATACTCAGTGGAGGCTAAATCCTGCAGTCGAAGCCCTATAGACCATACTTTCGACATTCTGGACTGGAAACCCCAGACTGTGAACCCCAAGCCCCGAATCCTAAACCCTAAGCCCCAAACCCCACATCCTAAACCCCAAAGCCCGAAACCCTAAACCATCTTAAACGCCGAAGCCCTAAACTCTCAAGTGTTATGCTTGTTTTTTCAGGCTATTGCTGCATGTCATGACGCAGATCAGTGGCCGCAGGCTTCCTGTTGCAGGTTTCAAGGTTTAAGATGGTTTACGGGTGTAGGGATTGGGGTTTAGGGTTCAGGGATTAGGTCTTGGGGTTCAGGGGTTAGGATTAGGGCTTAGGGTTCAGGGATTAGGGCTTAGGGTTTAGGATTTAGGTCGGTTTATGGCTAAGGTATGGAGTTTTGGATCTCAGGTTCAGGGTTGAAGGCTTGTACCGAGTCCCAGAAAGCTCGGCGCCCAAGCACTCAGGACTTGAGTACAGCGGAATTAGAAGAGGTATTGGGCGGCAGTGCGCTGGAAACCAACGAGTCGGCCATCCTTTTGGAAAATTGCAAAGTGATCAGAATGCCCACCATCACAGTCACAGAAAGCATCCAATTGCATCTCTGTCTGCTAGACATGCTTGTACTAATGGCTTGCTAGTGCTTAAATGCGAGTGGGGGAGTGGATCTTTAGGGCACCCGAAACTCCTCGGCCGCCCGCCCCCCCTACGCTTAGAAGAGATTCTGATTTACCTAGTTAAGCAGACCGAGTTAGTACGCACCCCTGATGGCACCTGCCTTGCGCATTCCTGAGGGCCTACAATACGCAAGCAGAAATCCTGGGCGAATTCAGCACTTTGGGTGGGCTAGAAAGTAACCCTAACCCGCTCAAAGGTGCTACTTTGGGTGGTTTGGCGTAACTTTTTCCAGCACAAAAGAGAACGGGCCAACCACCCTATACCCCAGCCTTTACTTGTCGTAGAAGGCGGCATCTCAGTATCACAGCTAGCCATTTGATGATTGGACAGATTGGGAACTAGCCAGGCTACAAGCATGCACAGTAGGAATGTGACCCCAAAGCATCGGTAAAAAGGAGTACAGATCCCTAAGCCCTAAATCATAAGCCCCTAAGCCCTAGACCCAAATGCCTGTAAGCCCGGATGCTGCAAGCGCTATACCTCAAACCGCGTGAGCAGCGAACAGCCCAAGAAAATTCAGGGTGCAGGGTTTAGGGCTCTAGTGCTACGTCAAACTGCAGGCTCTGGAACTCCTGTTCACCATGCGCGCGTCGAACGTCACTGCAGATGTGTCCAGCTGCCTGTCACTAAACCCCTGTCCCTAGATTTTACAGAATGTTGTGATGACTATGCTCTTTTTTATAGTCGCCCTAAACCCTAAGCCCTGGATCCTAAACTATGCATCAGTATGTACCCTGAAGGCTAAGTCCGGAAGCTTATAAGTCTTGTGGCTATCTCCCCTCGGCTTGTATATTGAATCTGGACCCTAACGCCTGAGAGTTCAAGGCTTTGGGTGTGGAAGGTCGGGGGGTTTGGTTTTGAGGGTTGAGGGTTGGGAGATTTGGCAAAGCAAAGGACGAGCCTTCGGCCTACAACCTATTCCCCACTCACTCCTTATCCCCAGACCCTGAAACCTAAAGCAAGAATCCTAAGGCCTAAACCCTAAACCAACCTTTAGGCTATGCCGCCGTGATCGGTGTCTGTGGCTGGACTTTGGCACTTGCTCTTCTGCAGTACATGGAGGATGACCAAGTACCTTGGTTCAGGGCATATAGAGTTCGACACAGTTAAACGTTTGGGTTTATAGGCCCCCTTAAGTAGATAGAAGATGGGGTATATGGGGATCTTATAATATACCCAAAGCCATATTCTATCTACTTAAGGGGGACTATAAAGTGATTGAGCATCTGTTAAGCGATAACGGCTGAATAGGACCGCAAGTCCACTCCACTGACCGGTGCTTAAGGGGAAGTTGCCCCCTACAATCAGCATCGCTTTACATGCGCACTATATATGTATCCGTATATGTATATGTGTATGTATGGAGGTATCCCAGAATTGGGGATACCTTTTGGGGAGTCCTTATAGCAAGGATCAGAGTATTTGGGGGGGGGGTGTCTATGTTAGGCTTCTCCTAGTTAGGGGAACTGCAAAAAATATATAATGCCCGTCATAGTACTACCTTCGAGCGCGAAAGCCCAAAAACTGCAACAACTTAACTTCAAGCCTAATTCTAGGCAGTATCAACCCTTTGCAGAATCCTGTTCCTGCCTCTAGAAATGTTGCGAGCTACTGCAAACCCCTGACACAATCTACGCGTTCAGACGGTGATGTGTTGACAAATTGCCTGCAGGTGGCTCCCAACGTTGTGAGCTTTCGTGGGGCAACTTGATGCGCAGCTTTTGGTTGCGATTTCAGGTATGAGTTAGGCAGGCCCCCCACCTTGTAGTAGTGACGATAAGGGGACACTGGTGACTATGTTAGGGTCCTCTTATATTCCTAGTGTACCACTATTATTACAGGCTGGGGGGGGTCGCCCTAATGTTGACCTTGCGTCCTTGAGTGGCAATGACCAGGACACTCCTTGTACCCTTTAACAGCGGTATAGGGTTCTAATGGAAGGTATTTAGGCCATTATAGAGGGTGGAAGGTCTGGGGACCTAGTGGTTCCCGATATATATATATATATATGGCAATAGGCTCCGAAGCCCTTGGATTCGGGGAAATGTCGTTTTCCGGTTTTGCGTGCATAGGCTCTCCTTCCATCATCCATCATCGTCATCTACTTGGACTCCCCTAAACGCTACTCCCTTGGAATCAGTTTGGCGGGGTCTGTCAATGTACAGGGTTCACGAAGGCTTCAGTAACCACACCACGGTTTGACCTATCGACAAAACACTGTTTGTGTAGGACTTAGAACAGTACGTAAAATAATGGCCTATATCCGCCAAATATCATCAAAAAAAAAAGTACTCTTGGGGTTCAGGTAGTTATGGACCCTAAACGGTTCAGGTATAACTCGTGAGGGAAGAGTAGCTAAGGAATGCAGCTCTACAGTGCGCCAGTGGCTGGACCCCAAAGGTGTAGTCCCCCTTAAGTAGATAGAACATGGGGTATATGGGGATCTTATTATAGTATACCCAAAGCCATATTCTATCTACTTAAGGAGAACTATAGGTATTCCAAGGACGTGGAAAGCCCAAGAGGGCCGTTATTCTACACACTTTTGGGGGTTGAGGGTTTAGGGTTTAGGCTCAGAGTGAAGGGTTAAGGGTTTAGGGTTTAGGTATGACTGGTGGTCTCTCAAAACCCCAAACCCGAAGATGCCAGCTAGCCTGCACAGATGCGCTCGATGCAAAGCGCCGTGGATCCTAAATCCCCAAGCCAAAGCCCCAGACACAACACGGACCTTCAGTCCTAAACTCAAGATCCTACGTCTTACACCATAAACCATGAAGTCCCTAAACCTTATAACCTAAACCCCAAATCATAACCGCTATAAGGGTCAGGGGCCAACTTTCCAGGATCCTCCCCGCACCCTTCAAGAGCGGTCATATGGTTCCGAACAGCGGCTCTTTAGGGCACTATAGGGTTTAGGGTATAATATGGAATAGATGGCTTACAATTGTCATTTCCCCTGAGTTCATAGGTAGGATCTATATATCTGCAGGTCATTGGGGTTGCAGGTAACTCCTAGGCCCTGAGCCCCCTACCCCATGCGCTAAAGCCAGCAAGACAAAGGCGCTCCGAAGCGCCATCCGTGCTGAGCACTGGCAGTTTCGCAGATGAATTGGCCATTTGAGCGTTGTGCGTGTGAGGAAACCCTAAACCCTGAAC
>CAJNIZ010048086.1:21778-34001 GCA_905231905.1 Symbiodinium pilosum | reverse complement strand
TTCATACCAATCAATACAAGGGGTCTCATAAGGACTCTAATACGTTGGGGTCCCCCACTTTTTATAGGGACCCTAGCTTAATTTAGCACAATGCTAGAGTGCACACCTTGGCAATGTCCAGCAAAATCGCAGTTACAAATGCTACTTAGCACGCGCGCTCGTGCTGCAGAATTCTCTGCTCAGGGCGAAACGCAGGGTCATTAAGCCTCCCACTCCTCCACCCCAATAAGCAAAGTTCCCAATATAGTATCCCAATATAAAGGAGGAATATTGCTTGTTAGGAGGGTGGGGGGTTCATTATGAAGGCCACCATAGGAGGTCAATACAACACAATATGCACATTTGTCCCCTTATTCAACACAACTCTGTTGACTTTCTGCATCACATTTGGATGCCCCCAAAAACAACCCTCAAGTGCACGCACCAACGCCCCTTGCGCAACCTAGACCAAACCGAACCCACAACAAAGATCCTACCTGCAATATACTCATATCCTTATCGTAGAAACCCGGCGTGAGGGGAATCCCTACTTTCTAGTAAACCCCCAAGTCAAGGACGACTCTGCACTACGTCTATCCCCCTAGCCCAAGTACCCAGGGGTAAAATGCAGGGCCTCAATGGGTGTATATTTATATGGTGGTTTCCCAAAACTAGGATACCTGAGGTCTACCATATAGGGCTTATAAAAAGATTATCTAGGGCTTGGGGATATCAACTGTGAGTGCCCAAGTACCCAAGAATTGGGTGCTTGCGATTTGGGCAACAGGAATTGTAGTTTTGGTGTTGCCTGAGGCTCCAAGGACTCATATTTGAAGGAATTTAAGCCCCAAATTCCCAAAGTTCTAGAGAAATGCAGCACCCCAAACATAAGCAACACGGGCCAGACCGACCTCGAAGCCGCCATCTCTGGGTCGCCATAGTCAAGCGTTGCACCACGCAGGCGGGTACAGCGATTGAGTGCACAGGGGCTCATATGGAGGCTTCTCAACATCAGGGACCTTTCGGGACCCCGAAAATGTATGGAATTACACAAGGGTTATTATGTAAGGTTGTTTACTCAAAACTGCCTTTTGGTGTTGAAGCTTGGGGCCTGGAGATGTCGGTCAAGTTTTTGCAAACCATAAAGCCCAACACTTTAGGGTGTAGGGTTTGGGGTTTGGGGTTTAGAGTTTGGGGTTAAGGCCTAGATAACATGGTAGGTTCCTTTCTTTCCATTCCCCTAAAACATATTCCCTAAACCCGAAACTCTAAAACCTACATAACCCCATGTCTCCCTTTTACGGTGGGTGTATAAGCCCTAATCCGAAACTCCAAATTCTAGGCCACGCCAGATAATGTAGGCCTGCGATTAATACCCCCTCTCCTTTTAAGGGCCTTCATATAGGGTCCCTAAGCCCAGCCCTAAACAACGTGGCTACATTAACGGGCCGCCTAATCCCAAAACTCTGAGCAATACAACCTGTACCCTAGGCGTCCCGCGCCGCTGCCCAGTAATCGTGGCCTACTAGGAAGACACAGGAGCTCTAAATTGCCACAGTCTCTTCTTTGAGGGTCATAGGGATTTAGTAAGTAGGCTGCTGATGGGGATACTTGGGGTTATAGTTTATAGAGGCTATTGACCTAGTTAGCAAGTCTGCATGACCCTCCAAGTTGTGGTCATGGCGCCCTTGTTGCCGATACCTCCAAGCCTTGAGCGCTGACACTTTGATGTAAAAATCCCCTGACCCTAAACCCTGAATCTTAAACCCCCCAAAAAAGAGGCAGCTGCCTAAGGACTACAACTTCTGAAAGTTGCTTTGGCGAAAGGTAGGGCTTCAGGGTTTTCAGGAGTTTAAGGGTTTAGGGGTTCAGGGTTTAAGGTTTGAGGCTTAGGGTTTATGGCTTAAGGCTTAAGGCGAACTAGTATGGAACTTTAAAAGTGGCCCTCGAAGAACGATAGTGTTTCCCTTTCAAAAGGAAATTTTGCGAGGGTTCCATGAGTGGGTGGGGGAATGAGCCCACCATAGAGCTGGCATAAAAGGAAACCCACCCATTGACAGCGGGTTAATTTGCTGATGGGGGCCCAAGCCCCAGACCCTAACGTAAAGGACCATCTTAATCCCCTCATCCCCAAACCTTAAACTTAAACCCTAAACCCTTAAACCCTAAACCCTAAACCCTTAAACCCTCAACCCTAAACCCTTAAACCCTAAACCCTAAATCCCATGGGTTTCGTTTAGACCCTACCAGCCCCCCTGCGGCTGGGAAGCGGCTCAGCCAGATCGTCCAAGCGTTCCAGCCCGGTGAAGCCCAGATCCTCCGTTTGCAGGATTAGGGTTTAGGGTTTAGGGTGTAGGATCCATGGTTGTAAAGAGGTGTATGGGTATAAGGGAAAGGAAAACGGAAATTTCTATGTTGTGTTTAGAGTATTTTTTGACCCATGATTCTCCGCAACTGGACTCCCAGTACATACACCCCCTAATCTTCTCCAGGAACCTAGATACACTCACCAAAATCCTAATAAGACCCTACCTCATTTGGGTCTGAGCTGCAGGGTTTGGGATAAGGGGCGCAGCGGCCTGAATGCGAGTCCACTTTCGGAGGGGTAGATTTAGGGTTCAAAGTTCAGAGTGGGAAAGAGAAAGAATACTACTTCTGGGAATGCCATCCTGATAAACACCAGGCCCGTCCCCAAACGAACATGGTCGCTCGAAAGGACCCTCACAAAAACGACGTTCCTTCTAAAGTCTAAAGCAAGCCTGGGTTCTAGGATAGGTGGACCCCCACCCTGTAATAGTGACTACAGGGGATAATAGTAACTATATTCGGGCCCTCTTATATTCCTAGTATACCACTATTACTGAGTGTGGGGTCCACCTCAATTCTAGGCAATAAAAGACAAGGGTGCCTTGTATATCTTCAAGAATCCCAAGCCCTAAGCGTGGAAACCCCATGTTCGTCTCCATGGGTTTAGGGCTTAGCGTTCAGAGTTTGTGTTTTGCGGAGGGTAACTAGTTTGCAGCCGGGCAGCCAAGCGCAAAACCCGGAGGCCGATTGGAAGGTGAGAGACCAATGTCAGGAGATCCTGTTCCCACGACTTCGAGGGCTTGGGCGTTCAGGCTTTAGGGGTTTCCGGAATACATATTATGGGTAATGCGCCTGTTTCTACCACCAGCTACTCTACAGATATACATGCCGGAGATAATTCAACTCTATCAGAACAACTCCGATCAGGGATATCAGAGCTTACACGGAGAGAGCTTGGGCGTTGGCGGTCCAGGGGCGTTAAGGGAGCACCGTGGGCAGGAGGATTAAGGCTTAGGGTGAAAGCTTTCGGGTTTGGAACTGGCAGAGACGAATCCAAAACCCTTAAAGGGTCCCCCCGCCGCATACCCACAAAACTTGCCTCTTCTCTGTGTAGGGAACCCGGTAACCCCGAAAGAAAGCCTTAAAGCTTGAATCCACAGTACCCAACCCTGTTTATCCTTAAAATTGAAGATGCACACATGTACATGCACATGTACATACATACTTACACACAGAAACATAGATATGTACATACGTAAATACAAAGATACAGATCTTAGAGAGAGAGAGAGAGAGAGAGAGCGAGCGCGCGATACAGAAAGAGACAGAGAGAGACAGACAGAGAGACAGACAGAGAGAGACAGAGAGAGACATAGAGAGCCACAGAGGGAGAGAGAGGGAGAGAGAGAGATCTATCTGCACTATTTAGATTCCATAAACATATACATATACATATCTTTGTACCAAAAAAGCCGCTTCCTACCTGGCTGGTGAAGAGAAGCACGCCGGTGAACGACAACTGCACGGTCTGCCGCAAGGTGTCAGCAAGCAGGGCCCTGGCGAGCTTCTCCTGACCTGGTTTAAGGTGTGTGTTCAAGGTTTAAGGTTAAGGTTTAGGGTTTAGGGTTCAGGATTGTAGGTTTAGGGTTTAGAATGTAGGCCTTGGGGTTTGGGGCTTCGGGTTTAGGATTTGGGGGTGGATCTAGGGTGTGGGGTGGCGGGTTAAGGTAATGGCTGATGGGACCTTGATGATTTCACGAAGGCTCCGTAGGAAAAATCGGAACACACAGTGAGATTGCACACGGCGGCCGCAAGGTGGACATGGGAGTTGTGTCAAACATGAACCCTATACCCTAACCCCTAAACTACGAGAAGTTGGAGGTTCACTCCTCCAGCTCTGGTTTAAGGCTGTCGACCCCACAGCAACAGCTCTGTTTATGGCTTGGATTGGGGCTCAAGACATCAAACTGTTCTTTCTTCTGGCTAACATGAAACATGCCCCCCCCCCCCAACTGTCAAATCTTTTTTGGAAGCTGTCATATCCGAGGTGGGGGGAGGGTGTCCTTCAGATAAATGTCAAGGGATGAATCCTGTTCCATACCTAGGGCTTGAGAACCTTATACCCTAAACACCTAACCCATGCACTCTCAAACCCTCATCCCTCAATCCCAAACCCACGAAGTCCTAAATCCATTCAACCGCATATGCCCCTACATATCCCTCCACATCCTTGTCTAACTCTCCTGAACCCGAAACCCTAAACCCTAAATCCCCAACCCTAAATCCTTGACCTTAAACCCTAAGCCCTAAACCCTAAACCCTAGGCCCTAAACCCTAAACCCTAAGCCCTAAACCCTAAACCCTAAACTCCTAAACCCTAAACCCTAAGCCGTAGACCGCAGCTGAGGCACCCCAGCTGTGCAGAACCGAGTTGCACCAACCAGCCAGGGCGAACCTGGGAACAAAGACAAAGCAACAGGGATTTAGGGATTAGGGTTTAGGGATTTAGGGTTTACGGTTTAGGGTTTAGGGGTTTAGGGTTTAGGGGTTTAGGGGTTTAGGGTTTAGGGTTTAGGATACCTTTAAGGGGAAAAGAGCGCACATGTAGGGTTTACAAGGCTTATATAGGGATAATGGAAAAGAGGGTTAAGGGTATCTTTGAAGGGGCATCTGGGGGCTATGTAGGGTATATGATATAGGGTTTAGAGTTTAGGATCTCCCAACGTCAGGGGCGTCTTTAAAGGGAATACGATATAAGGGTCACGTAGGGGTACTTAAGGCTTACATGGGGATAATGGAAAAGAGAAAGGCAACCCGTACATTATTGGGGGTTAGATAGGTTTAGGGTTGAGAGTACCTTCTAAGGGGGACATATGAGGATGCATAAGATTTAGGGTTTCATGGAAAGAAAATGGAAACTACTTCGTTATTGGGGGATTATAGATTGGGGTTTAGGGTTTAAGGTTTAGGTTTAAGGGTTCCTTTAGAGGGGACTTAAGTGTTATACAGGGGTATATAGGCTTTGTATAGGGATGATAGAAAAAACGGAAACTACTATTTAGGGTCTCGCCCCCCATCCACTATAATCACTATAAAGCCCAAATAGGGTTTCATCGGTCCTGTCCTGGGCTGGGGGTTGTTAGATTGGAGGTAGTTCTGGGCTACGCCAAAAAAAAGGAATCCTTACTAAGGCTCATGAGCTTCAGGTTTGGTTCTTGGGTTGAGGGATAAGTAGGGAAAGGAAGATTGTATCTAAAGAGCAGTCCTTGAAGAATCCCAAGAATCCCAAATGTTCCATTGCTTCCTTCCTTGCTATCCCTCAGTAAGGAGGGGGAGCTTTTTTAGAAGGTAAGTTGTGGAGAAGGATATCCCGGCTTGAAGAAGGCTTCAGGATGAACGTGGGTTTAGGACTGGGCTTAAGTGTTGTTTACCAGACCTCTCAGGTTTGAGGTTTCGAGGTTTTAGGTGCAAGGTGTTCGTTGTTTAGAGGCTTTGACAGCTTGGCAGGTGTGTGCTCAAGAGTCTCAAAGCGAGCTGTAGCAAACCCTTTGATCAGTCAGCCTCTAACTACCCCGCTTACATCCACAATTCCACTGCCTCTATGTTTACTGCCGGAACGTCATTACTCCCATATGGTACTTGAAGTCACGCCAGATTTCTAATGTCAACCATATCTCCACCAGTTGACAACTGAGAGCCGTCTCACAAGACCATTCACTAGGAGTACCCCCCACCCTGTGATCGTGATTAGGGTCCTGTTATGTTCCTATTATACCGCTGTTAAAGGGTGGGGGGTCCCCTAAAGCATTCACTAACCAAACGCTTCCTGCTATCAAAGATCTGGGCGGAAAGGGCGTTGTTGACGTTCGAGTACTTGATGTGATCCTGCTCCAGCTGTCTGGACTGTTTGTGAACTGAGTCATCCTAGGAGCAAAGACCTCACCGCGTGTTAATGCAAAAGTGTATAACCCGCCGAGGATTGGGGCTACATACAAGGGCTATTTCTGGTGGGGCGTTGTAAAAAATGGTTGATTGTATAGAGTTATGTAGGGTTTCTATAGGTTCCATGAGGCAGCACATGTCCCGTCAGCTAAATGAAAGCGAGGACAATAATTGTTCCAGTCTGCGACTTGGGGCTCAAGAGTTGGGACAGGGTTTAAGGTTTTAGGGTTTTAGGGCTTAGGTTTTAGGGTTTAGGGCTTAGGGTTTAGGGTTTAGGGTTTTAGGGTTTAGGGTTTAGGGTTGAGGGTTTAGGGATTAGCCAACAGTAAGATTAACCCTTCCCTACTATGAGACGTCCCCTGGCCCGGATGCCCCCTCCCAAGATGCTTGGGCTCCTGTGGGGAGTATGTATACTCAGGTGGCAAGCGAGAGTTCAACTTTCCGGGGTAGGAGTGGTTAAAACCACTGCGTCGCTGCTGAGGAGCCTAAATTCTCGATATGGGTATAGTATGAAATCACACGTTTTCCGCATTACTGTACTTAGTTTGTATAAATAACCTAAACCCGAAACCCCTAATTCCAGCTCCTTAGCAGCAACCCAGATCGCGGCGCTGAGATTCTGTGAAACAGCGTCGCCTCGACATGGACAGATCTAGATTGGCCATGCCCTATGCCCCTAAACCTTAAACCCTAAGCCCTGCACTCTACACCCCAGACCCTAAACTCTAAGCCCTCAACCCTAAACCCTACACCCGAAACCCTAAACCCGAAACCCCAAACCCTAAACCCTCAAGCCCATATGAACTTAGCATTACTTAGGGTACCCAAATTTCCTTAATTCCAGGTTTTTACTGCTTTAAAATCCAAAATCCGCACCCAAACCCTAAGTAATGGTAATAAACTTTGTGGCCTAGCCTCGAGTTGAAAGCCGTTGACGGTTGCTCTGCGAAGTTGTAAGCATTACATATTGGGGGTTCCCAACATTAAGGATACCTTTAGAGAGGTTCATAGGGCTTATATAGGGATATGTAGGGTTTAGGGTTTAAGGATTAGGGTTTAGGGTTTCCCAAGATTTGGCGTACCTTTAAAGGGGTGAGATATTGAGAGGATATAGAGTGTAGGGTTTACGGATTAGGGTGTGGGGTTTCCCAAAATTTGGGAACCATTTGGGGGGTCCCCTCACAAGGATCATAGTACTTTGGGGTCTAGATGGGAGTCCCCCTGTTTCGGGAAAGTACCATATGGGTTTAGCTTGCAGGGTTGAGGGCACCAGACGCCGCCGAATACCGACACACTGCCCAAAGCGAGAATGACCTATGCCATAGTCAGCTATGGTTCAGGTGCACCTCCGACCTAGTAATAGTGACTACAAGGGAGAATGCTAACACTATTCTTGTCCTCTTGTATTCCTATTATACCCCTATTACAAGGTGGGGGTCCACCTAAGCTATGCTATTGGCAGGGTTTACATTCGCAGTGTTTGGCTTAGCACGGGACCGCTAACCTGGGCTTATCCCCAGCATTTTCGCTTTTCACAGACCTGCGAGATACACTCAAATTCTTTTTGCTAAGTTCGGCCCATGTCTAGGAGCCTTGCTCCCGAGCATAAGCCCCAACAGGCCTTTCAAAAGAGCTTTTGCAGCCCTACTCGGGAGGGAGGTCAGGTCCACTTAGCAAGCATGTTTAGAACCTCTATAAGCTAATAGACTACTCCCTGGTTATCCACAGTCTATCCTACATACTAAGCCCGCCTGACCCTAACCTCTAAACCCCAAACCCAATATATACCCCATTATATGTTAGCAGTTTCCAATTTCTTTTCCAGTATCCCAATATTACCCCTAATTTTGGGAAACCCTAAACCCTAAACCCTAAACTTACTAAGTGTCCCCAAGCTCCTCTGGAGGTTCTTCTGACAGCTGCTCGATGCGCGCAGAGGGGTCTGCGATGGAGTTGAGGATGCGAGTCCTCCAGACCGGGTCGCAGTGTTTCTGCGTTTGGTGATAGATTGCTTGCGGTTTGGGGTCAAGGGCTTCGGGTTCAGCTTGGGGGGCTCAGGGTTTAGGGGCTTGGGGCAGAAGTTTGTTCGGCTCAAGCTTTATGCGGCCTTTTGGGCTACATCCAGCCCGGGGACAGACATTAATAAGATTTCTTTCTTGCATGGCAGGTGTCTGTGGGGGTATGCGAAGATGTCCCATCTCTACTAAAGGTTGCAACTCCCTCTGTATCCCTCAGAAAGCTCATCCTCAGACAAACGATAAATCAACGAGTGGGTTGCCCTTACCAAGATCCTCTTAACAAGTGGAATCTCCATACTCCCCAGGTGCTGCTTATGTAGCCTCCTATAACAATACTTCCAGAACACCCCCTCTTGGGAAACCAAAACCCTCTCATAATCTAAAATGACCTGTTGTCGTTTCATTTTGCATTTTCTTGGCCAGCTGATTCTCTACTCCTAAACCCTATATCCCCTAAAATCCCTGTGATTTATCAAAACCCTATACCCTAAACCCACAACCCAAAACCCTAAACCCCTAAACCCCACACCCTAAGCCTTTCACCCAAAACCGTAAACCTCTAAACCGTAAGCCCAAAACCCTTAACCATTAGCCTTAAATAGTACTTTCCATTATCCCAATATACACCCAACATAATCCCAACATTAAACCCTAAACCCTGAACCCCTAACCCTCTCATTCTCCAAGGCCTGTCTAGCTGGTGGCTTGCTCTGGCTTCCAAGATGTTGATGGAGAGACCTCCGGACCAGGTTTGGGTTCAGGGCTTAGATTTTTGGAGTTTAGGGTGTAGGGTGTTGAGTTTAGGGTTTAAGGTCTAGACTTTTAGGGTTTAGGCTTTTGAGTTTAAGGCTTAAGGCTTGGATTTTTAGGGTTTAGGGTTTTGAGCTACTAGCAATAATAACAGTAATAGCACCAATACTAGTAATAATGAGTATAAATCTAGTAACTATAATAATACATCCCCAACATGCTATAATAGTTTCCATTTTCTTTAAGGTTTTGAGCCAAGGGTTGCTAGGAAAAGGGTTCCATGCTACGTTTTGGGGGAGAGAAACCACGTAAACCCTACCGCCTATGTATGCCCCTAGACCCCTTAAAGGTTGATTTAAGGACCCAAAACCCTAAACCCTAAACCCTAAAGGGAGGGGTAGGATTTAGGGCGTTAAGCTGCAGGGCACCCAGGCCTGAACCTCAAACCCCATTACCCGGCCCCTTTCAAGGCTACGGTTTTAGGGTTTAGGGTGGCCTGCGTCCATAGAAATACATGAAATCCATTCCACCACGTCCTGTGCTAAGTGAATGTATAATTACCAATAGTTTGACAATGACTTTGAAGGGTTCTAAGTCCCCAAACCCTTAAACCTAGACCCGAAACCCTAAACCCCCAAACAGCCCTGGCACTGCAGGTACTCACGGTTTCGTAATCTACGGCCTGGGCTCAGCACTCAAGAGCTCAGGTTGCGCAACCCTGGGCGGCTAAGTTTAGGGGTTAGGGCTTAGGGCGTAGAACCTCAAACCCCAAATCGCTTTCAAGGAACCTACCGGTATTTAGGTGGGGGGAGTGAACCTAGCAAGTCTTTGAAAGCATTCTACCTAAGTACATCCCCAATCCATCCCAATCCCCCAACCTGATAGACCCAATTTTGAGAAGCCCCCGGCATGCTTCCTTGTTGCTGGGCTAAGGTTTTAGGGAATGCGCATTTCTGGTCCAAACTCAAGGTTGCAAAGACCTAAACCTCAAGCCTTAAAACCTGAACCCCGGACCCCTAAAATCCCAACCTTAGACCCCAGATTCTAATCTGTAAGCTCAAAACCGTGAATTCAAAAGTCCAAACAAACATGAACCCTAAACCCTGAACCCTGAACCCTGAACCCTAAACCTGAACTAGAAGACCCACCCTGAGGCATGCAGTTGTTCGTCTCTCCCAGCTCTGCATCTGTCAACCCCCCGCTTCTGGCGTGCAGCGGATGTTCTTGGCGTCGCAGTTGTGGGTTATATAGCTATATAGGGATAATGGAAAATTAACATGGAAAGTACTACATTATATTAGGGTATATTAGGGTGTATATATACATAGGGATAATGGAAATAAAATGGAAAGTACTACATTATAATAGGGTATATATTGGGGGTATATCATAGGGGCTATATGGGTGCCTTTAGGGTTAAGGTTTACAAGAACCAGAGGTCGCACTCCCGAACTGCAGTGTCACGAGTTGAAGGTTTGGGGCAGACTTTACCATTGAAATTTCGCAGGCCGATGGAAGACTGGTCTTAGACCCTATCCCTCAGGCGCTAAGGCTAAGGAGCATGTCCTCCAGCAGTTCGAACCTACGAACAGGTCGCACATCTGTTGGCCCGCATGAAACCCTAAACCCTCTCGCTGGTGACATGGATTAGAATTTAGCGTGTAAGGATCTAGGATTAGGGTTTAGGGCTGTGGCTGATGACTACCTTCCTGAAACCCCCCCCCCACTCCGTGATACGTGAAGCCACGACTCCAAAGTCCTAACCCCAAGGTCTGGGTAGACTTCAGGCTGACTCCACTGACAAATCAGTCTGGACAATGAATCCCAAACCCTAGACCCTACACCCTAAGCCCCTAAACCCCGCACCCTGAACCCTAAAGAACAACGGCGACCGCCGGATACGCGTAGGAGATCCCGCGCGGAGATCCACTGAGGATTCTTCTCTCTTTCTCTCTCTCTCTCTCTCTCTCTCCCTCTCTCCCCTTTAGAGTTTAGGGCTTGTTCAGGGCTAAAAAGCAAGTAACAGGGCGACTGCAGGATGTCAGATCAGCCTTGTCATGGTAGTACTAGGCTGGGGTTGAAGGCTTCGGAGGTACTGCCCGTATTGCCAGACGCCCTACACCCGCGAACTTCTGATGCAACATGCAGCTTCATGCCAGTCCTGAACCCTGACGACCAACTACTGTTGCTTGACTCCCAAAAAGGGTCTCCAGTTCTGCTTGTAACATGCTAGCAAGCGAACCAGCTCCCCATGTTCCACTAATAAGGGGCCGGCATACCAAAGGTTCGGGGTGTGACGCTTTAAGCTGTTCAAAGCCATGGCTATAACCATGCCATATGGACAATGCCAAGACCCAAAAAATCTGTTGGGCATCTTAAACCGTAGGAGGCCTTACAGTGGAAAGGAACCACAGACACTCCACCATTGCCGTCAAGACAGGACTCGGTTCAAGGGGTCTTTCCCGGCATGGGCGTTCCTGCCACTTAAGTGTCAGAAATACCCTGATGGGCAACGCAGTCTGCACAGGTTGCCCCCGAATTCAAGGGGAGTGAGTGGACCTCATCTAGTCTCTCTGGATGTTCCTGACAAGAAGTCTGCGTATAAGAGGGTACGTCGACTTCATTGAAATATGACTCTATAGTTGTCCTCATACATTGACCGAAAGCAGTCCTCATACTCACTCCACCCGCAGAGCCGTCACGTCAACAGCCTTTGACAACTGGACTGTGACTCGGCAGCCGTCACTGACCTTGGCATCGCGCAAGTTGCACCACCCTGTTTATGTAGGTGTTCGAAGAACAAATAATGACAAAAGCAGCTTGCAAAACGAGTACTCTCGAAAACCTAGGACGTAGATGAGCAGTATGAGTCCTCAGACGACTGCCCTGCAGTCAGCTCCAAGGCTGAAATCCTGAATCTCACAACCTTGAACTTGAACCCTTTAAAGCAACCTGAACATAATAAACCCAATATATAACCCCTATAGAACCCTATATATTATAGTAGTTTCCATTTTCTTTTCCATTATCCCTATATAACCCCAATATATACCCAAATAGAAGCCAATGCTCCCCACCCTCAAACCTAAACCCTAAACCCCTAAACCCTACACCATACCTCTGATCCACTGACCATGCCCCGTTCTGTGGGAAATTTCGCGCGGTGACCTTGACATAAATAGGAGTTTCCCAAAATTAGGGGTACCTTTAAAGGGGTTAATAGGGGT